>PVJO010015058.1:0-46284 GCA_004026905.1 Hystrix cristata
GCCTTCTTGCCGGCAGTATGCATTTGTAGTCCAGAGCATTGCATGGTGAGACAGGAAACAGGAATGTGAGTACAGAATATGCGTCTTTTCTTGTCTCTCTTTCTCTTCTGATGAAGCCACCAGCATTCAGTCACAGGGGCTCAGCTTTCATGAATTTATCTGATTCTAATTGCTTCAAAACTCCAAAGTTAGATTAAGTTTCCTCTTTCTCAATACTTTAGGAATTCCATTTCTACACATGAGATCTTGAGGGACACACTTCAATCATAGTAGCCTCTTTAGTTTAAACTTCCATCTTTAACAAAAAAAAATAAAGATCTGGAAATTGCCATCGTTCTACATTTTGTTATACCAACTAGGGAGAGTTTGAGTTTTAGAAAATCACTAATACATTTCTCCTGGCACTTGTGTCACGTCTCCCAAATCACTTTCTTCAGAAGCTTCATAATTGTTCCATGGGTGTGAGATTCTTAAAGCTTCCGAACTTTCTCATAGCCCCTAAGTGCTCACACCTCCATGAGTCACATTGTCTTCCAAAGCCAGCTTTTCCTGAGATACTGAACATCTCCACAGCTAGTTTCTCAAAAAGACCAACTATCTGTGTATCTGCTGACTCTGTTCCCATTTGTTGGGCTTTCATGCACCCTCGATCCTGTGAACATGAGAGTAAGATGCTAAGCCGTACAGCCCTTGGTTCCAGCCCTTTGCCTTACTCCATCACTGCTGGTTTGCTGGCCTACTCTGTGCACAATTCCAACAGGCTTCTCTGGCTCTTCACACGGGGGTAAGACTGAGTTCCAGTTCACTCTGGAGTCTCTCAAGGGAGTCTACTCACACCATCCAGCACAAGCTCTGGTCCCAGGAATGATCTCAGCCAGTCTCTTTTGGCAATCACTTTGTGTGTCCATGTCAGTTTTTGTCCTATGTAGATCACCTGTCTTTGCTTGGCCTGTGTTTGGCCCCTTTATCTCACACCATGTTTCTTGTAGATACAGGTCTCTATTTTGTTCATGTCTGGCCTTGTTCCTTCCCTTGAAAATTGCATTTCTTTCTCATTGGCTGCTACTCGTGATTCTTGGCTGAGCCACTTAGGACTCAGTCTTCGCTAACTTGGGACATTTCTCAGGTCCTGTTCTCTTCAGTTCCCAGGAATTCAGTTTGGATTTCAGGTTTAGCAGATACTTCCTTAATGCCATCCCAAGCCCCATACAGATTCATGTAATTAGGTGACTATATAAAACATATTTATCAAGAGGTAGAAAGGCAGGCGACCCCAGCAATAGGCTATCCTAAGGTTATGTATAGATTTAATTTTGAGAAACTGGCTTATTGAGAATTTAAGAGTAAACTTTTACATAACTTAGTATTAATTCAACTGAAAATTTTTTTACTGCAAATAAAAGAACTAGAAATAAAAATAACAACTTAACAAGAAGAATTGTGAGCATGTACCCTGGAGCAAGCTGACTGCTTGTTCTGATGTATAACTAAAGAAACACAAATCTGTCCAACACTGGGAATAAAATTCGTCTTGTTTGGTTTACTAAGAGAAAAATATGCCAATCTTGAACGTGGCACGTTCATTATGCTTTTCACTTTTATTTTGACTACAAAGTGGGTTTTTTTACACTCTAGAACTTGGAGCAATATTCCGAGCTCAGCCTTCCAATGCGAATGTGGCAGCTGACATGACAGCACTGAGCGTGAGCTGGGGCTGCTCGAGGCTGTGAGGGGAGCGGGGATCTGTGCATATGTTTGCTCCGTCCTCCTGCCTTGTAAGCGAGGGCAACCTCACCTCCTGACAACGCCACTGTCCTCTGCCTGGTGGCAGTTTTGTGCTCTCCTGTGGCTCCTTGAGGAGCCCTTTCGTTATCCTCTTCCACCACATTCTCTATTCCTCACCTGGCGGTGGCTCGGTCCTCTTCACACCACCACGTCCCTGTGCGCCTGTGTGCAGGGCGGTCCTTTAGCCCCACCAGGGCCCGTTTGACTCCTTTCCACAGCACACGCACTATCCTGCCCAAGGCTGATGACTCGGGCTTGGTTTCTTCCACAAATCTTAGTGTTGGCAGGGGACCCCACAATACATAAAAAACACCCATGAAGGCACAGTTTCCTGTGTTCATGCCTTTGTCTACCAGGGAAATTGTGGTTTCAGCTATTTTCCTATTTTATATTAGGTTCCCCCATAATGTTTTGTTTGAAATTTAAGTGATACTACTAAATAAAATCACATGGCTGGGCATGGTGGCCTGAAACCCTAGCCCTCTGGGAGGCTGAGTCAGGAGGATATAAGATTGAGCCCAGTTTAGAGATGTGGGGTGAACTTGACTCAAACAAATATTTTTTTTAAAAGGCCTGGGCAATATAGCTCATTGCAAAAGCCCTAGATTCATCCTCAGCACTGTAAATAAATACATACATAAATAAATAGATAAAATATTTGAGGGAAATTTAGTCCTTTATAATATTAGTTTCAGAGATTCAGAGAAAAATATGGAACCACCTTAGGTGCTGTAGCACAAAGTACTTCAGGCATATATAATTATAGTTCATAGGATTTTTTCATTAATATAGTTACACTATTTTGACATATAGAAATTAGGAGACAAGCAGTATTTTTAGATGGGAGACAGTGCTGTTTATAAAGGTAATAGTGAGGTACATAATAGCTTCCAATCTAGGAATTCAGCTTTCTGGTAACTGTCACTTCTCATTTGGTCGTGAGGAAATAATGTAAAATAAACACTATCCTTTCCTTGACATTCAAGGTAAATGAAAAGAAAATCCAGGTTTAAATGCAGCCACTGCCAACCACAGATCTGCACAGAAACCGGGCTGCTTTTTATCTGAAACGGGGGTTATTTTTTTAATTACAAAACATATTTATAAATGACCCCATCAGGATCTTTAAGTTCAGTAATTAATTCACTTTTATAATTTTATGCTTTTATTTATTCCTGGACCCTTCTTTAAAATGTTAAAACTATCTCCTTTTCAGTTTTATAATTGATTCTTTACAAATGCATATACTCCATGCAAGCCATGAGCCAGAATGATTAGTTTCCAACTCCACAATGTTACTTTTGGTCCCTACTTTTGAATGACTGTTATTTTCCTGGAGTAGGGATGTTCCTCAGGCAATTGGGTCACAGAATCCCAGGCTGAACATGTGGATTGGGGGGAACCACAGCTTCTTTACTGTTTCCGAGCCTTGAATCCAGAACAGGAGGCCAGAGATTTAGCTCAGTGGTTAGAGTTCGATCCCCAGCACCAAAAGAAAAAAAAAAAAAAGGAAAGAAATCCAAAACAGGAAAGGTTTCTGGCCTTTCCTGAAGGACAGAAGCGGAAGTGAGGGCTAGAACACACGGAAATTAGTTGTGTTTGAAATCTTAGCCCCTGAATCCAAGGGACTCTCTGCAGAGCCTGAACTGGTTTTCGAGTGGGCAAAGATGTTGATTTAACTACTGTTCTGGGCATTGCAGAGATTGGATCTGAACAAAGAGCAGCCTCTTTATTGGGAGAAGGCATGAAATGTTTTCTATGTATGCTCGGACCTGTGAAAGTCTGGGGTGAGGAAACTGCCGTTCAGTGCTTATGAGCTTAATTCCTTCTCTATGTTTACTTTCCAAATTCATTCAGTGCAATCAATTTTCGTTTGTTAACGGTATATCAGATATTTTGCTGATACACTAAACTCATCATTTGCTGATCTAAACTCGTCATTTTTAGTTTTTATTTTTATCAGTATGTTTGCAGTACACAATGATTACATCCATCTTAGGAAGTTGGTACACAACACATCTTAATTCTTGTTACTTCCCCTTTCTCTCCCCTCTCTCCCTATCTTTAAAAAGGCTCTTTGTCCAATGAGAGAAGCAGGCATAAGGGCATACTCTGACGTTAATATTTTTGTAGAGAGAATAATAAAGAGAAATTTGGCTAATTTTTCAAGAGTTGGGGCCTATTTAAAAAGGAGATGGTCTTTAAACCTTGATTTGTAGGCTGAGGGAGGAGTCTGTTGGGTAAAGTTATAGGGCAAGAGCTTATCAGACTTTTGGTCTGAGAGGACTGGAGCAAATGAGGGAAACTGCCTCAGGTGAAGAGGGAGTCTAGTGTGTATGATGGGAAGAAATGACAAGAGGATTTTTTTTCATCATTTCTTTTACTTTTTTTTTATTAGTACATGTTTGTAGCACATAATGATTACATTCAGCATGAGGAGTTGGTACATATACATGACATATCTTAATTCACTTTTTAAGCCTCTTCCCACCCCTCTCCCCATCTCTTGGACCCCCGTCTATTATTTTGTTTGTAGTACATAACGATCACACTCCTTGTAGCGATTTGGTATATACACACAACATGTCACAGGTTCTCTTTTTTTTAAATCCCATTTCCCTCTCCTCTCCCTTGGTTCCTTCCTATATGTTAAAGATCTAGCTCACTATTTCCTATTATCTGTCTTTTATTTTGCCCTTCATTTATATTTCTGCTCTCTCACATAAGAGAAGCCACATGATATTTAAGCTGGTATTTTTGAGGTCTAATTGCAGCATAACTTTATATTCAAATAAAAAAGTATGGATTTTTGTTCCTAACAAGAAGTCACTGAGGAATTTCAAACATGGGACTTCTCTGTTTGATATTTTTGAAAGACAAATGTACTGTCCAAAAGTTATAATGAATAAGGAGAAACCAGTTGGAGGAATCATTCATTTAACCAATAGTTTTATATTTTCATTATGTTTCACGTACTGCCCAAGGAACTGAACACACAGCATTGAAAAAAGCTAACAAAAATACCTGTGTTTTTAGAGATTAACTTTGGTCAAGAAGGAAGACACAAACCATAAGATAAATAAGTACTGTAGCATGTGACATGTAAGGGGCTTGGAAGTCATTGTTCCTTCCCAGAATGACTAAATGCTGAATAAACTGAAAAATCAACAATTATTCTTCATTCATCAAGGACATTAGGTCAGGGGCAAATTGCTGCCCCCTTGTTGGAGAAACAGGTAGAAATCCATGAGCAAAAACCTCCACAGGAACCATTACCAAAGTAGGAAACCCTAAAATGTAATTGAAAAATTGCTGGAGGTCCAGTGTAGACAAGCCTGAGAATTTAAACCTCTAGGTGAAACCCAGGTGTAGGGAGGTGTTACCCTTTTGTGAATTTTATCTTTAAGACCCTGGTGAGGTTCTTATACGCACGGCAGTGAAGTCATCTCGTGCTTCCGGCAGGGGTGGGGTAGAGTAGCCTCTTTGACATTCCCCATCACATGCTGCTTTTGACGTGGCCTCCCTCAAGGGTACTGACTTACCAGTGCCTGGCCGGCTGGGGTCTTATCTGAACTTGACAAACCAGGGGACGTGAGGATAACCGCTTCCCCATGAATTAACTTCATGAGCTGACGTATCAGTCTACAGCAGATTTCTCAAAACAAACCTGGAAGGTGAGGAAAGATTGGAGCGAACTGTTTCAAGCCCTAAAAGAAAACCATTTCCAATCCTGGGTGACATATCTTGCAAAATTATCTTTTAAAACTGATGGGGAAATGAGATATTTTCAAGATAAAGAGCTCCTAAAGAAATTCACCAAAGCAGCTCTCTAAAAAATCATGAAAGACTGTCCTAGAAAGAGACAATGAAGTTAATGCTGACGAAAAGTCTAACAGAATGGACGTACCAGCTCGGGCAAGCAGTTAAGCAGAAGGGAAGGGTAGGGAATCAGCAACAGGAAAGTAAGGCAATGACAGGAGTAAGTCAACACCTTTCAGTGATAACTCTCAATGTGGGGCTGGGGATTTAGCTCAAGTGGTAGAGTGCCTGCCTAGGAAGCACAAGGCCCTGAGTTTGATCTCTAACACCCTCCCCCCAAAAAACCTCTCAGTATGAGTAGTCTCAATATCCCCATCAAAAGACACAGACTGGCAGAATGAATCAAGATATTCTGTATATAAGAAATACATTTAACTCAAGAAGAAACTCATAGACTAAAAATTAGAGAATGGAGAATAATATTCCATGTAATGGGACCCCCCTTGCCAAAAGCAGGTTAGTTATCCTACATTCAGGCAAAGCAGACTTCAAGCAACACTGATCTAAAAAGGCAAAAAAGCTCCATACTCATTGGTTAAGGGAATGATCCAACAGGAAGAGATAGCAATTATTAACACATACATAACGAACGATGAACTCCCAACTTCATAAAACAAGTGCTACTGGCCATAAAAGAGCAGATAAACAGAAGCACCATTATAGTGGAAGACCTCAATGTGCCAAATAGAGCGACTAGACCAAAAATTAGCAGAGTCAGAGTTGACTAAAACCTTCAAACAAATGGATTTAATAGCAAGCTACAGATTATTTTATCCAACCACAATAGAATGCACAGCAGCAAATGGAACTTTCTCCAAAATAAACCATGTACCAGCCTACAAGGCAAATTTAAGTAAACATAAAGTAATTAAAACATACCATGCATATTATCCGATCACAGCACAGTGAAACTAGAAATCAATGCCAAAAGAAAACATAGAAATTGTGCAAATGCATGGAAATTAAACACACTCTTAAATGAACAATGGGTTACAGAAAAAGTGAAGATGAAATACGAGAGTCTGTGGAACTAAATGATGATGCCAGTACAACTTAGCAGAACATGTGGAACAGAAGGAAAGCTCTCCTCAGAGGGAAGTTCACAGCTGTGAATGTCTGCACCACACAGATAGAATGAGCCCAAGTAAATAACCTAATAATGTACCCGAAGGTCCTAGAAAACAAGAAAAATCCAAACCAAAATTTAATACAAAGAAGAAAATTATAAAGATCAAAGCAAAAATCAATGGAATTGAGACCTGTACAATAATATAATGAATCAATGAATCAGACTTAGTTCTTCCAAAGAGTAAACAAATAAACACTTAGCCAATCTCACTCAAAAAAAAAGGAGAGAAAAAATACAGAAATCAATTTCATTAGAAATACAAAAGATTTAAAAGATTATTAACAACTACTTTACAAACCTGTACACTAATAAATTGGAAAAATTAAAAAGATAGATTCCTAGATACATATACATTACCAAAACTGAATCAAGAAGATTTAAAAATCCCAAACAGTCCAATAACAAACAATGAAATTGGAGTAGTAGTAAATAACCTACCAACTAAGAAATGCCCAGGTCTGGATGGGCTCACTGATGAATTCTACAAAAACTACAGAGACATTTTATCACCAGTACTCTCTAGCTTTTTAATCAAATTGAAAAGGAACAGATACTTCTCGAATCATTCCTGCAAGCCACCATTATCCTGAACCCAGAACCAGACAAGGATACAACTGAAAAATAGAAATATAGACTCATCTCTCTAATGAACATAGAAGCAAAAATTCTCAATAAGATCCTGGCAAACACAATGCAATGAATCATCAAAAAGATCACACATCATGACCAAGTAGGCTTTACCCCAGGGATGCAACAATGTTTCAATGTATGCCAATCAACCAATGTAGTACATCACATGAACAGAAGGAAGGACAAATATCACTTGATCATCTCAAAAGACACAGAAAAAGCTTTTGACAAAATCCAACAAATTCTTTCATGATAGAAACACTGAAGAAAATAGATACAAATGGACTTCACCTCAATCTGATAAAAGATATTTATGACAAACCTACTGACAACATGATAGTAAATGGGGGAAAACCAAAAGCTTTCCCTCTAAAATCAAGAAAAAGATGAAGACATTCACTATACCACTTTTATTCAGTATAGTTCTTGAAACATTAGCTAGAGCAATTAGTCAAGAAAAAGAAATAAAAGTGAGGTGTACATGATCCTGTACAAAGAAGGCCTCCCCCAAATCCACCAAAAGATTCTTTGAATTAATAATCAAATTCACTAATGTGTCAGGATACAAAATCAACACACAAAATTCAAGAATGTTCCTGTAAACGAATAATGAACCCACTGAGAAAGAAACTAGGAAAACAGCACCATTCACAGTAGCACAAAGAAAAATGAAATACTTAGGAATTAATCTAACCAAGGATGTTAAAGACTTCTACAATGAAAACTACAGTATTCCAAAAACAGAAAATAAAAGAAGGCATGAGGAAATGGAAAAATAGCCCCTGTTTCTGAAAAGGGCAGAACCAATATGGTCAAAAGGCCATACTGCCAAAAGGACATACAGATTCACCACAAAGAAAGAAAGAAAGAAAGAAACAGCATTCATCCTGAAACTGAAGAAAACAATCCTAAAATTCATAAGGAACTAAGGGACCCAGACTAGCAAAAGCAAGCCTGGGCAACAAGAGCAAAGTAGGCAGTATAACAGTTCTGGATTTAAACCGTATTACAAAGCTACAGTGATAAAAACAGCATGGTGCTAGCACACAGACGCAGGACAAGTGGAACAGAATAGAGGATGATGGCTCGCTTAGGAGTGGATTTAATTATCAGAGGTGTGGCTAATACCTTTGGCCAAGGTAACCCAACTGATTTAGTTAACTTTGCTAATTTCAATTTTTAGAAATCATATTCATCCTTTCACTTTTCCCAGAAGAATGAGGACAATAGAGATAATGGCAAGATCATTGTTTTCACATTACTCTTTTCAGTTTTTTATAATTTGCACAGCAAAATGGTTTCCTGTGGCTCTGAGAGCTTCTGCAGAGGTGTTCCATAAAGGAGATGCAATTTCTAACTGTCTCTTCACTGTAGTCGTAGCATCAGCTTTTCCACGTGGGAAAGTTTATATTCAACCTAAGACAATGCAAACTCTTAGACCAATGTGCTGGTACCTTACTGAGAGGCACCACTGAATGAGGCTCATTTGTAAATGAAGTTATTCGATGGTAAAAATGCACTCTCTGAAGTTTTTATTATCTTCCCAACATTGTGAGTCTGGCAAGCTAAACACTGATTAGGAACTACTTTTCATAATTTTAAAACTGTAACCCCTCAATATTATTTAGAGCTCCTTGCCAATTTCATGGTGAGTCATGAGTACAAGCCTTTGAGCAATGAACATTTCAGACTCCTGCAGGATCAGATAGCTGTCAGGACACCCCGGAAATCTGCTTCACATTCAATTTTCATCCTTTCAGATTCAATGCTGCTTTTCTGATCAAGCATATAGTATTATTTGCTACACGCATTATCACAAGGATAGTGACTTGGGACAATCAGAGTGCATCTGTTAACAATTGTACTATGGATAGACTGAGTGAATCAGAGTGATAATTTAAAGACTTGAAAGGCAAATACGAAAAGTTTTGCAGGGGCTGGGGATTTAGCTCAGTGATTAGAGTGCTTGCCTTGCAAGCACAAGGCCCTGAGTTCGATGCCCGGCACCACAAAAAAAAAAAAAAAAAAAAAAAAAAAGAAAAACTTTAGCAGTTGTAATAAAAATCTTAGCCTTTTCAAAGGAGAAGACTCAGGTTTTTTTTTGTTATCAAAATACCTCATAAATATAATATGAACCACAGGAAATTATTTTGATAAACAAAATCTTTGTTTGTCAGATTTATTAAATAAAAGGTAAAGAATAAATCACAATTTCCAATCAAGAGTAGACTAATACTCTAAGAAAAGCTTGTTGGACTATTTTAATAGAGAGGACAAAATTGTAACTTTGTATCTATATACTTTTTTTTTAATTAAGTTTTTATTTTTACCAAGAACATGTATTGGTACATTGTATACATAATGATCATAATCAACATGGTTATTTTGTACCTGTACATGATACATCTTGGTTCCCCCCCTCCCCCTTCCCCTCCCCTCCCTTCCATTCACCCACCCCTCCCTATTTGCAACATGTATCTATATACTTTTGATATTAATGTTCAATTTCTTACAAAGAGTTATAAATAATTCTCTTGTAATCTTCATAAACATAAAACATAAAACTTAAACATAAAATTCCTTTCAAAAGTTTCATTTTTCACAGACCTTTAACAACATTCTAACGTTGCCTATTATTTTCTGAAACTTTCTTTGTCTTTCTCAAAACTTCGGTTTTATCTCCTACTTCTCTTTTCATTCTGAAAAGAATTCACTTACCTATTTTAGGACAAATATTTCTCTGCTTTTTCCCACAACAAAACTTGTTCACACCCCAGGCTTCTTTTTTTAAACCAAGAGCACATCTTACTTTACTCGTATACAGAGTTTTTCTTTTTACCTCTAGTAATTTCATTTATACATATTAATAAGGCCCCTTACCCATAGTGGCTTTAATTACCATGAATACCAGGAAATAAGCATTTGTAAACTGTCACATCAGCAATCCGTGGAGTGGTAAATCTATGAATGATAATTTCTAGAAGCATATGTTTCTCATAGCATGATTTGTTAACATGGCACGGAGCACTTCTACTAACAGTCTCAAATATCTTTAGTCTCTGTATTACCTTTCTAGAGTCAGTGGTTTGCAAGAGAGCAGATTTAATACAGGACATTTACAAGTTGCAACATTCACCCATAAGCCAAATGCAGGAAGAGCGCTGAATGTCTATCTATGCACTGGAGACCCAAAAGATCCCTTCAAGGCTTGGGAGCCCACAGCGCTGGACATGTACATCCTTTTCTGAAGATGATGGCTGAAGAAACCTTTACTGGAGCCAGGAAACGATGCTTACAGCAGAGATGAAGACCAGAGCTCCCCCAAAGCAACAACATCCATCACTGATGACAGCAAGGCCCTGAACTCCTTCTTCAATGAGGAAAGCCGAGTCCCCTTCAGGAGAACCAGCCGCAACAGAGCTTCTTCTGGGAAACAATCCGCCACTATCCTCTGCTCCCGCTCTGCTTTATGTTGTGTAGGCAACAATCCTCAGGTGGATCCTCTATGCCCAAAATTGCACTTACTCAGTCCCGCTGGGTGTTCCCGCTCAAGTTGGCCATCTCAGTGCACCGCAGTCTCTCCTAGAGAAGACACTCTAGAGGAAACGAACTTTTATCATCATCTCTTAAGTGTTTACTAAGGCTGATAATCATCTGTTGGTGCGGATTTATCTCAGCCTCAATTTTCCAGTCTTGATTATAAGAATGTTAACCCTTTTGGTATAGAAAAGATACTTTCAGTAGAGTAATGGTTTGTGGAAAAGGTTGTTTGTTATCCTACTGACATCTATTTTGTTCACTTGCTCTTAATGATTGGGCTTGAATTGTGCTTATAAAGATGAGACATTAAACAGCTAGTCACCATGCTAAACATTATTCCCACTAAGGAATTTTTATAATATATACAGAGGGTAAGCTTATCTGTAAGTAACCTTACTAGTAAATCTCAGTAAGAGTAATTAGTAGATGAAAAAACAAAAACTCTGAAGGCGTCCCTGTTTTGATCAAGCCAGTAATATACTTAAGAGCAAAAATTAACCAAATCACATGAACTTGACATTTAAATTAGTTCTTAATTTTCTCAGTTTCTTAGTTCTTAAATTAGTTCTTAATTTTCTCAGAGTACCTCATATATGTAAGTGCTTATTTTTCTTAAAGGCAATTAAATAGATCAGTGAAAATTTATTATTAAAATATTATAAGAATATACAATTCAATACATATATATCAAACAGATAGATATAAATATATAGACAAACAGATTTATTACTTTCACTCTAAAATTTTAAGCTTGTTTTAGGTACAATAATATTAAGCTTATTAAATTTTTAAAGAACACCTGGACTCAAATTCTTTTCAGGTCAGTGGAACAAGATTTCTGCCAGATAGCTAAATCTTTTTACTAATATTTATGGGAAAGGCCTTTGAGACTTTTTGGACCACATTCCAAGTATCTCTTTTGTTCTTCTTTTTCCTCTAAATGTCTAGATTTCTTTTGTACTGGGGATTGTACTAAGCTACATGTCCAGCCTATTTTTATATTTCAGTCAGAATCTCGCTAGGTCACTTGTTGCATAGGTTGGGTTGGACTTGAACTTGTGATCCTCCTGTGTTAGCATCCCAAAGTACCAGGATTTCAGGACTCTATCAATGCACCTACGTGCTAAACTATGTTTTTTAAAGGGATGGTTATCAGGTCGCAAAAGAGGGAGTGTAGGCCTAAGATGGGTGTAGATAAATGAATGCACGTGCAACCCGCCCCCCCCCCCACAGATGCCAGAAAAAATAAAAAATACTTTAAAGAAAGGCAAGATTGCTATACAATAGTTTGGGCTGTAGCAGAATTTCTGTCTGATTTTTTCCTTCTGAGTATTTAGTGTAAGATCTGCTAACAGAAGGTATTAACTCAGTAATAGCCAATGAAACATTGTGTAAATCAACACAAAGTGCCACTGATTCTGACAACACACTAACACAATTGTGGCTCTAGTAATAGTACTAAAATATCAGATTTACCTAGGTCGCAGCATTTTTTGTGGAAATTGGAAGGAAGTAAAGAATTTCATAAGATATTAGTATACTTACTGACAGATACTGATATGATTAAAATTCACTAGAACCTTCACTGCATGTGAAACTTGCAAAAAAAAGTTCATTCTTAAAGAGCATTCATTCTTTGGCACTACTGCTACTGGTTTTAAACAATTAGGATAAATCTTAAGTGCTGGACCTAATTACAACCTGTAATATGCAATAGGTACTGCAATTCTCAGGTAAGAACTCTTGGTGCTTAATTTTGGAAATTGAAAAATGACTGCATCTCTAACTTACCAGTGTAATTTATGTTTCTTGGAAAGACCATAATGCTTAAAATCAAGTCCATTTGCAAATATGGAATTTGATACTATTGCTATCCCTACAGAAAATATTCCTTGATGCATTTTGAGCCCACAATGTTTATTACTAAACAACCTCTCTAATCTGAAACTGGTATATCCTTCTTTTTCATGTAAGATTTTATAATGAACCAACTGATTTTATGGAGAAAAAAACTCTAGGAATTGAATTTAAAAGATTTTCAGCAATTCTTCTGACTTTTTGGCCAACAGATAATTGAACAAGAGGTGAAGAGACACAGACTTGAAGGAAAGATGTACAGAAAGAACAGTCATTGTTAAGTCTGTCAGAGTGCACTCCTCTTTCATTACATCATTCGTTTGTGGCTAAAGCTCTATTTGTCTCTGCAAAACTTCCGAAGGAAGTTCAAGACAATCACTAAAAATAGAAGGTGTGCTAGAAAGGTATAGTGTTTTGATGAAGAAGGACTTTGGGGATATAGCAAAGACATGACAGTAAGAAAGAGGCGGCAGCACAGGATTAAGGAGTTTCATTACAACAAGAAGTTCCCGTGGGGAAGCAAGATCAAACAGAAAGATGGAAAACTTACAGGGCTAATTAGATTAGTTGATAATCATCCCATGAGTGAAACCATTGGGGGACTTCTGTTAGTGGAGGAATTGGTTCAGTCTGAAAGGAATGGGTCCACCAGATGTCTGGTGTAAAACTGTTCAATGTTTTCCCAATAGCCTGGGTTTTTGAGGTAAAGGCAGACATTTAGGGGTTTGGTACTTTTCAGTTTCAGGCCCCTTTAAAACAAGGAGATAAAAAGAGACTGGAGAACAAACCAGGACCCCTCAGCACTGGTGTGATTGACTCAGGTCCCATTGCCTAAAGTTGGGTAACAAGACACACCCAAAAGTGATCTAAACAATCGATTTCTGTAAAACATGATGCTGAGGATGAGCAGGAACCTGTGGGAAGATGCAGGATTTCTCAGAGGGACCCTGGCCCATGAGGGGAGTACAGAGGTGTGCCAGCAAAGAGTGGTACCGACAGGACAAGTGGCCAGAGGAGATACAGCCAAGGCCACGATGGCCGCGGTCAACGCACCAGAAGCTCGACAAAAAAAGATCTCATTGGATTGATGAGATTTTCTTGTCCAGAAATAAGATATACGTACCTCTCTAAAGAATGTCTTTGTTCTGTTTGAAGTTACAACTAATGGTGTTACAGAGTAGCTCCTTTAGAGAAGGCTTGCTGCTCAAAAATACTCCAGGTCCTTCTTTCTCGAACAAAGAATTGGATGAGACAAGCAATAACGGTGCCGAAAAATTTATTAAAAAGAAGTGTGGGTAAATCAGTAAGGGAAAAACTGGCTCTGCAGAGTAAACTTGGGCCAAACAAAGAAAAAGCGGATGCAAAGCAAAAGTAAAAAGTACACGCCATGTCGAAGAGACACAGCATGGGCTATCGTGCAGAGTCACACACAATAGCAGCTCTCCGTGACCACCACTCCTCTTTTATGTGGTCCACTTCTTGCAGGCTGCTGCATCTTCTACTGAGCTCTGGAGAAGTCCTGCATACGGGTCCTCGAGTTGCCCTGGGACCTCCTAATTGAAAAGTCCTGCCCATTTCCGCAGCCAGTTTTGTCACGCTCTACCTCCTGTAACAACGGTACTTACCAAAGTACACTTGCTACATTCCCAAGTTCCTACAGGTCCACTTCTAGGTTAAACTGTCCTGCTTGTAACCACATAGGTTGAGTCGTAATCACTTTTGTCTACAAAACCCCCCTAGGCAGAGAGTCCTTTTGGCCTGGGCCCCCTCCCAGGTTCATTTGCCTGGGTTTTTCATTTCCTTCATAATAAATGTTTTCTGCTCTCACTCTACAATAGAATACTTTGCTCAATCCTCTCTTGACTCTCTACCTTGTAATTCTTTCTGGGGCTTGACAGGAACCCAACAACTGGTTGGTAACACCCTTTATTTTCATTTAAAGTATATACAAAGCAGTCCTCATGGACACCTTTAGACCAAATTTAAAGTATGTATGAAGGCAGCTTTAAGGTCAAAATTTGCTCAATTTAAGGAAGGCTTAATGTGTGTGCCAAACTGTGTGAAGTGAATACTAATGGAAATGCACAGAAAGCTGTGGAATCTGCTATTATATTTGTAGACATTCTCTCTATCATAAATAGACTAATCCAGTAGGCAGAAAATCAGTAAGGACAGGGTTTACACCATCAGTCAATTGGACAGAATCGACATCTATAGACTTTGTTCAACAACACCAGAATATACATCCTTTTGAAGATCACATAGTACATTAACCAAGACAAAACACATCCTTAGCTGCAAAATACCCCTTAAATTTTTTTAATAAAATATAAATCATCCAATATATACTGTTAGATGACAAAGGAATTAGATGAAAGATCAATAACAGAAAAATAGAAAAAATCTTGAGAATTTGGAGATTAAACATCACATCTATAAGGAACATCGGGTCAAACTAGAAATCTCAAGAGAAGTTAAAAGTATATTTTTGGATGATAAGAAAGTGAAAACACAAATTATCAAAAGTTATGAGATTCATAGAAACCAGTTAAGAAATAAAGTTATAGAAATGAATGTATATAATAGATTTAAAACCAATGACTAAGCATTCCACCTTAGATAAAGAAGAATAAATTTAATTTCAAATTAAACAACAAAAATGAAATAACAAAAATTAGACCAAAGTAAATGAAATGAGAACAGGAAGTCAATAAAATCTGATTCTTTGGAAGGTCAAGAAAATTGATGTTTCTAGGCAGGTAATGAGGGAGGGGGGAAAAAGAAGAGAGGAGGGAGAGAGTGAGAAACTACTCTTATCAGAAATGAAAGAAAGGACATCATTTCTGATTTAATGGGCTTTAAAAGGGAAATAAAGGAATATCATGATATGCCCACAAGTTTTAAAAACCAGAGAGAAAAGACCAATTCTTTGAAAGACAAAACCTACCAAAATGTATACAAGAAAAAGTAGACAATGAATATAATTATATCTATAAAGAAAATTATGTCCATAACATATAACCTTCCAAGACACAAAACATCAAATATAGACAGATTCACTGGTATACTGTCCTAAACAGTTAGAGAAAGGTGCTATTAAGTTTCTACTATTGCTTTCAGAAAATAGAGGCAGAAAAAAACACTTCCTTGTTTATCCTATGAGGCAATCATTACCATGATACGAACATTACACAAAGACATACAAGAAAACAAGAAAACGTACAAGACATACAAACCGATCCTTCCCATGAACATACATGCAAAAGTACTCAACACAATATTCGTAAATTAAGTATAATGCTATGTAAAATCATGCACCATGACATAGTGGGATTAATCCCTGAGAAGTAAAACTGGTTCAATGTTAGAAAATAAATTAATGTACCCATCATAGAATCAGAGTTAAAAGTAAATCACATAATCATATCAATAGATGTAGGAAAAAATCTGACATAATCAAATATCCATTCACAATAAAATATCTGCACATACTAAGAAATTGAGGAGAGCTACCGCTACTTAATAAAGAACATCTACAGAAACGAGCAAACAAAACCTACAACTAAGGTCATACTTAATGGTGAGTAATTAAAAAGAACTCAGATCAAGAGTAAGGCAAGAAAGTTTCTTGTCAACACTCCTTTTAAGTATTTTTTTTTTCATTTTAAGTATTGCACAAGAAGTTCTAGTTAACAAAATAAGATAAAAAGGGAGTAAAGGGTATTTAGATTGAGAAGGAAGACATTAAACTGTTTTTGATTGTAAATGGCGAGATTATCTATGTGGAAATCTGCAAGAATTGACCAAAATCTCCCTGGAACTAATAAGCAATTATTGCTACATTGCAGGATGCAAAAGTAATATGCAAAAGTGACTCTCCTGTCTACCAGTAATGAACATGTGATATTTCAAATAAATAACATCTCCCAAAGTGAAGCATTTAGGTGAAGCTCTGACAAAAATGTGCACATCTATATGAAAAAAACTACATAACTCTGTAGAAAGGAACCAAAGAATTAATGAATGAGAGCATTATTCCACATTCCTAGATAGGAGGACTTAGTATAATCAAGATGTAGTTCTTCCAAATTTGATCTATAGATGAAATATAATCCCAGTTAAAATTCTAGCCAGTTACTTTTCTGAATCAACAAAATGATCTGTAATTTAAACAGAGAAGCAAATGACTCATAGTAGTCACCTCGATATTGAAAGAGAAGGAAAAAGTCAGAGGATTGGCACTATCTGACTTCAAGATTCACTAAAAAGCTTATCGGGATGTATACATGAACATGCACTCAGATAAAATATTACTGCTCAAAAGTGGCTATCTAAGAAATATTTTGCATGTAATAAGTACATTATCAGTTTAGATTAACAGGCACCATTTTGATAGCAGAAAAGTTTTTTGTAACCAATAAATAAATTACATTCAATAAAACAAGGTGTCTACGTCTGAAGAAAAATAATCTACAGTGATCAAATGAATATATCATTAATGAAAGAATAGATAAATAGATTAGTGGGACAGAATAGAAAGCCAGAGACAGACCCCACAGAACTAATAAACTAACCTTTGACAAAAGAGCAAAGTCAACACAACAGGAGACACTATAAAAAAACTACAGCCACTTCTCTAAGTAGGCAGCCACAAGCAAAAACAAAGCAACCAACAAGAAAGCAAACCCAGCTTTAGGCGACCTTATCCAACTCACGGAAATTAACTAGAGGCAGGTCACAGACCTAAACATAAAATACAAAACTACAAAACTGCTAGAAGATAATATTAGAAGAAGAAATCTAGGTTATCATGGGAATTAATGATGACTTTTTAACATACAGTACCAAAGGCATGACCTTCACATTTTAGCAAAACGAAAGCAATACTTTGCAGAGTATTTAGTACGAAGAAAGAATGGTTGCGACAGCATCTATTGCTAGGCACCTAGCACGTCGCTGTGCTGGCCCCTGGGGTTGCAATGGTGAATAGTAAAGACCCGCCATCACTCTCGCAGACAGGAAGACTGATGCTGGAAGGGGAAAGAGCACTGACCAGTGCCGAGCGCAGGGCAGGCACAGATGTGGCACGTGAAAGCACGTGGTGTGGCATCAAAACCGTCAATCAATCGGTCTTGGAAAACCGGAACGAAGGAAGAGCTAGCAAGTCAACAAAGGAGAGCAATAGCTTGCTAGGCAGAAAATTCTGTAGTGCAGGGGAAAAAGGAAAATAAAAACTTGAGGAATTAAGCATGTAATGTCTTCATGGCTATATCAATGGAATGAAGATACAAGGCAAAAGAGAAGTCTAAAAAGTTAAACAATATCAAGAACACAAGAGACCAGCCACTTCATGTTTGAGGTTTATCGTCAGGAACTTGGAAAACTGTTTCCTAAGGCCAGAGTGGTAGCCCCAGAGCTACTCCTGTACAGCCCTGTCGGGGCGGGGCAGAGACTGCAGGTGGAGCAAACTGAGTGTGTGTATGAGGAAGAGACTGGATGTAAAATGTCAGATTTGAACACTTAGTGGTCAAGATGCCTGGGAGATGTCCATGTAGGGTGTTCTAGTGCAGCGGCGTCAAAAGCAGCAGCTGTAAGTGAGTCTGCAAGAAAGCGCATGTGTGGGAAAGAACTTGGGGGTCGCATGTCCGGCATGTATGTGTGGACCAGGTCAGGTGGCAGCACAGACTGGGTACTTAGTGACTGGGGAGATGTTGTGTGAATGTGGCAGAGGAGGCCTTTAGGTAGAGAGAAGACAAGAAGACAGTTCAATGAGAAAATACCATATGTGAACATAGCTACCAGCATTAAAGACAGTCTGGCTTATGTTACACAGATTGTGAGGTTTGGAAGTCTGTGAAAAAACTGAAAAATTAAAAACTCTTTTTACATGAGGGTCATGGGTACCAGAGATGTGGAGACTGAAGGACACAATACAAAATACAACATAGAGCTGTACATCAAGTTAAACGCTCTCCTTTTTTCTAGGTTTTTGTTTAATGAAACACAGACATACGCCCCCTCAGACACTGGTTGTTTCTGGTCTTGGACTCTTCTGGAGTCCTTGCTTCCCTCTGTGCTCTTGACACCTTGCTCAGGGTGCCAGTGGGAGAAGCTGAGCAGGTGGGGTGAGCAAGCCCTGAATTAGAGCCTCCAAAGTGAATCTGACCGGCTTGGATGGCAATGGATGACGGATTGCCCTGCACTTTACTGTTTTGACAGCTGGGAGACTCAGATGGGCTGCTAAATGGTCAGTTACTGGAGAGGCCCATAAACAGAGCAGGCAGGGAGGTGCAGATTCAGTTTCCTTGAGTGCCACTGCCTGCTTTTCATTAGGCCCACTCTCAGTTACTTGGGGCCCTGGGCTTTAGTACTTGGTCTTTCCTGGTTTTCCTGCATAAATGACACTTTCCTAACTCCCTCCTCACCTCCTTCCTTTGTCAGTTCCTAATGGGCTCTGCTGCCTGAGTGTAGCCTGGGCGTCCACGTGGGTCTCTGACTGCTGAGTGCATTCAGTCTGGTTGACTCCCATAAATGCATTTTAAGTA
This sequence comes from Hystrix cristata, assembly GCA_004026905.1. Classification (NCBI taxonomy): domain Eukaryota; kingdom Metazoa; phylum Chordata; class Mammalia; order Rodentia; family Hystricidae; genus Hystrix; species Hystrix cristata. The sequence goes on from PVJO010015058.1 coordinate 19,306, forward strand.
ATTGTCCAGCAAGAAACACAGCACTACCACGGGAACTAGCCACCGGGCACAAGGAAATCAGCTTGGCAGCATCATCAGCCTCCAGGCACTCAGTCAGGCGTTCCGGGCTGTCTCCCTCCTGTGAATCCAGAAAGTGCAGGCAGTGAGCTTCTTACTACTCTCTGACAAATTAAGCAAATGGAAACATCACTTTGGAAAATCATCTCTTACCTTTGCTGTTGACAAAGTAAAGACTGTTTCTTCTTCCTTCAAGGCTTCTTGAGTGACAAAGAACATGCCCAGAGAGTCTAATTGACTCAATAATGCCAAAAGCGATCTCAGTGACCAACATACCTGATCACGGCTTTCAGGGAGAGTGTGCTGTTTAAAGCCCAGGACTGAACAAACCAGTCACATCAGCTCTGCCTAGCACATTAGCTACGGTAAGGCCAGGTGTACTTAACAAGAAAACCAACATAAGCTCAAAATCGCAATGTATATCATGATATTATAATGTACATAGAAGTGTAACTTACTATCCAAAAAACTATTTAAATATCTAAGTACGCTGTTTTCACATATCTTCATACTGCCAAACTACTTATTTGTATTTTGTTATTTTTTCTTGATCAATGATGGAACTAGATGAAATTCCTTTAATTCAGTATAAAATACCTATTCCTAATTCCTGGTTTCATACAAAGGGAAGTTTGGACCACATTAGATTTCCCTAACATTGAACAGAGGCAAAAAAAAGCCGACTAGAATATGGAATTGCAGATACTCAGTCGAATAGGCTTACGCATTAATGTAGACTGAGTTGGCGGATTTTAAAATTAAAATAAAAATAAAGTTATTTGAGAAGTGAAGGATCAAAACCCATACATCGAACTTCAATCTTGTTGGGGGCGATAGGGAATATCCACATATGTATATGTGCAGAAATCTCAAGATTATGCTAGATTGAAGAGTTGTTTTTTTTTTTTCCCAGAGCTAGAAATGGAACTAGAATAACTACCTCAGTTTTAGAAAAGAATGACAGTGTTAGAAGTATTTCACCACCACATTTCACAGGTTACCATAAAGCCATAGTAATTGATACGGTTTGATACTGTTGAATGAATAGACACATACATGGATGGGATGAGATAGGCTATCCAAAGGAGACCAAACATGTGGTCAATTGACTTCTGACAAATGCGCACGAGCAGTTTATGGGGTAATGATAGTGTTTTCAAAAAATAGTTTTGGGAAAATCAAACATCTGCATTTCCATAGAACAAATGATTTTTGGAGTAATGATAAATACTACTTGTTTTATTTATTTACTTTTATGTTTTTGAAACAGGGTCTCACTATGTAGTTCAGGCTGGCCTCAAACTCACTGTGCAGCCCAGGCTGGCCTCGAACTCATGGCGATCCTCCTGCCTCAGCCTTCCAAGTGCTGAGATTACAGGCATGTGCCACTACATCTGGCTCGATACTACTGTGTTTTAAAGTTCAGCTTCCAGTTGCACAAGTTTATCTTTTTTTTTTTTTTTTTAGGTTTGCGAGTTGATTCACAAGTTACATTTGATAACCTTGCTGAACTCCTAAATTAACTTACTAATTTTAGGAGTTGTCTTTTATAGGACACCATAAAGATTTTTAATAGAGTGTATAGAATTTTGATAATCATGCTGCCTGTGAACAGGGACAGTTATTTTTCTTATTGCACAGATAGAGGCTCCAGGTACAATGAGAAATACAAGTACCAAGAGTGAGTATGTTGCCTGTCCCCAGTTTTAAAGAGAAAACATACAGTCTGTCAATTAAGTATTATGTCAACTCTAAGTATTTTATTGATTCCTTTATCAGTTGGAAGAAATGACCTCCTATTCCTGGGCTTGCTCCTTAATGAATTTTATTATCGCACACATGTTAACATTTCCATCTACAAAATCTAAATCTTACCTGAAAAAACTATACAATTTCATGGAAAAAAATTAACAAAATATAACCAAGTGGTATTTATGATATTAAACCATAAGATTCATTATCATAAATCTAAGTTATTTCACAATTGATATAAATACATAATGCAATTTCAATTAGAATATATATTTTATTTGTTATTAACAAATTTACTTTAAAGTTCATAGATGAGAATCCCTTCTATAATAGTTTAAAGGAAGGAAAAAATTAAAAAAAAAATACTCAAGAAGTTGTGCTTGGTAACAGTGTATATTATAGAGACACTTCAATAAAGTCGATAAAGTTTCAACGTAGCAATCGACAAAGAGATCCAGTGCTGCAGAATGAGTTTGGCCCCTCCCCGGAGTCATCTGCTGAAGCCCTAACCCTCTACCTCAGAATGGGACTGTGTTCAGAGGCAGAGCCTCTGCGGCGATGAATAAATTAAAACTCCGCCCTTAGGGCGGGTCTCACAGCAAGCCCAGCGGCGCCCTTGCGACTGGCTTCCCAGGAAACCTGCACACTCAGACACCAGAGACGCAGGTAGGGAAGAAAGACCATATTGGGTCACAGTGAGAAGGTAGTTGTTTGGGAAGTTAATGAGAAAGACCTCAGAAGAAATCAAAACTGTCGGCACTTTCCCTTTAGTTTCTAGCATCTAGAAATGTGTAAAAAAAATGACTATTGTTTAAATTACTTAGTTTGTGGTATTTTGTTATGATAGCCTTGGCAAAGGAATATATCAGTGCAATGTAGAGCATGTCTAAAAAGAGTTTCCGGCCTATGATAAATTTATGAAGATGAAATTTTAGATCTGCAGGGAAAATGATTTTTAAATAACATTATTGAGACTGGCTATGAAGCTGGAAGGTAATAAACAGATATCAGATTTTTATATTAATTATGAAAATAGGTTTTATATGGATTAAGGCAAAAATAATGAATTAAATCTTGGAGACTGTATGTGAGGAAGATCATATAAATTAAGACTGGACCCAAAAATTTAGAAAAGATTACATACATATAAATAAATTACAATATTTGTTTGGCAAAAATTATTTATATGCCAAACATTGTATAAATGTATTTGATAATTGTGTGATAGAATGCAAAAGTGACCATGAATTTTTCATTTCCCTTTTACGTATATCTATTTTCAATGCGATTTTTTCATTTTTTCCTAGTAGGCAGACTCTGGACTGGTTTTTCAAATTGTTTTGACCAAGAGAATGTAGACGTCACCACGTGTGAGTCCTGAGGGAATACTTTCAAGGGAAACCTTGTGACCTTCAATTTGCCTCTTCCGGAACGCTCCGATGGCTAACTTTGTTGAAAATGAGGGGTCATGTGGAGAGGGATACTCAGCGTGCAGCCGGCATAAATCAGCAGACGACTGATGGGTGCTGTCTTGGATCCACGTGCCCTGGCTGAGCCACGGGAAGCCCGCAGGAACAGGAGTCATCCAGCAGGGGCAGGATCACCGTGGAGTCCAGCCCAGATAGCTGACCTCAAAATTAAGAAAGAAAGGAAAAGATTCTATTTTCTTTTCTAGGAGCAAGTAACTGGTACAGAACCTTGTAGCAGGAAATGTGAACAAAAATCCGTAAGATGTAAAATTAGCTTTGAGACAAGACAGTGGGAGAAGATGAGAAATGCCATGATCATACGCTATTTTGAAGGGGTGGACAGTGGGTGACCAAGGCCACAGAGTGACAGCACAATTAGAAACACTGTCATATTTTTACTAAAACAACGAAATGCTAACCACCCTTATTTGATCATGGCACACCGTGTACAGTAATCGAATTATTATCACACTATGCTACTTAAATCTTTGCAATTAGAATAATAATAATTCACACCTTTTTTTAACTTTTTGAAATTTTAATCGACTTGTCCATATAATTAAGAAGATCTCTAGGTCAAATGCTGAAAGTGTCAGTGGAGTGCTTTTTTCTGGGTATGACAAACAGTGGAAGAAAAAGATGAGCTAAAGAAGGGCTATTTTCTTTCTAACCATAATTTAATAAATCAGACACAGACGAATGCCATATGTTCTCTTAAATATGTAGATGGCAAAATGTCAATCTGAATATGTAAAATAGTGATTATTAGAATCTGGAAGTGCCGGAAGATGGAGGTGTATTAGTCAGCTTTCTAGTTGCTGGACACAATACCTGACATCCACAAATCAAAGGAGAAATGGTTTAATGCAGTATGCAGTTGTAGGAGATCCACTCACATCTTCAGCAGGGTTGGGTGTGGAGGAGCAAAGCTGTTTAGTTCATGGCTGCAGGGAAGCAGAGTGAGGGACAGTAGCAGAGAGAAGGAGGAAGGGCTGTATACTATACCGAAGACCAGCCTCCTGTCACACTCAGACACACCCGGGATTGTGCATTTCTCAATTCAGTGGAGTTGACATATCAGGATTAATGGTCACTAGAGTAGAGGGAGGCTGGGTAATGGGTACCAAAACTCAACTAGACAGCAGGAATATGTCCTACTGCTTTCCAGGCCACAGGGAGACTAGTTCACAACACGGAATCATGTTTTGTGAGTCACTGGAAGAGTGGAGTGCAAAGCCTCTCAAATCAAAGGAATGCTAAGGAGAGGGTAACACTCATTGCCCTGAGCCAGTCAGTACCAATTACATTCATATATCAAAATATCACAACATATCTCAAAAATATTTACAGTTAAAATAATAGGAAAATAATTTTAAAATATTTGCTGGGTTGAAAACATAAAAGCGTTATTTTCAGTATATCCACCCAGCCAGAGTCTCAGTAAGAAACATCTTTGAGATAAATTCAAAATCAACAGTGAGACTTTGTTAAAATCTCGGGAAGAGTTAAGATGGTGTCATTTGTATGTAAATGGATGTTCCTTGAGAACATACTATTAAGTGAAATAAATCAGACACTTATTAGTACACATCGAATTGTTTCTCTGATATGAGAAACCATAAGTGTAAATAAGGACAAAGGGGTAGAATAGATATTTTGTTTAAAAAGAAAAAAGAGAGATAGTATTCAAAAGAGAGAACTAGATAGGGAAAAGGGGGATAAAGAAGAAGGTTAAAAGAAAAGTAAGATGAAAGGGGAAAAAATAGTAAAGTGTAACTACACTTGTTGCAAATAGGGAGGGGTGGGTGAATGGAAGGGAGGGGAGGGGAAGGGGGGAAGAGGGGGGAAAACCAAGATGTATCATGTACAGGTACAAAATAACCATGTTGATTATGATCATTATGTATACAATGTACCAATACATGTTCTTGGTAAAAATAAAAAAAATTAAAAAAAAAAAAAAGATGGTGTCTTCTAGATCCCCTCAGCAAACTGAAAGGGTCTCGTGGCTCTTAAGGGTGCTACAATGCCCTACAGCAGCCTCAGATGCATAAAGCGAGAAGACTATGTCCCAGAGACTGCAGGGTTACCTTTCATCACTGGGCATCATCTAACATGAAGAAGCCAGCGTTTCTAGGAGAGTCGGCCCAGGTTGGAGCAAAAGGAATAGAGACGCTGCAAGAGACAATGCCTCCAGCTAGCAAGCTCTCCTAGGCAGCTAACAAACTATGAGCTCTCCTAGCTGGAAGCACACCCTGTTTCTTATCCAGAAGGACTCTTTGGAGGACAGAATTTATTGCTGCAGAGATTGATGGACTAGGGAATCACTCTTGGGAGAACAACTGAGTCTTACTCATGGGTCATTCCTTGTGCCCCGAGTCTTGGGACTGTGGTGTTGGGCTGGATTTCGGGCTCTCTGCTGCCTGATGACCACCTGCACTTCCAGCTCCTCACACGTTAGCCTGAGAGCCTTTGAGGCTGACCCATCTCTGTCTTGCTTCACTTGTTCGTTGAACTTGTGGGCAGAAGACAACATGCCATTTAGGTCACTTATCTCCTGGTAGAGGAGCCACACCCAGTCGTTTCCCCTGAGGGTCTCACCTACACCCAAGGGAGGAATAATGGGTGCCGCTTTAAACTACTTTGCTTGGAAGCTAATTGTTACACAGCAGGATATCTATGTATAATCTGTATTACAAAACTCTGAAATGGTTGATATCTACAACATTCAACAAACTTTTTAAAAACTGAAAAATAAAAGACAATAAATTCAATATCAAATCAAGGAGGAGTGAAAAATAAGTAGGCCAAGAAAGCAAATTCCAATAACCATCATAAAAATGAAAAGATGGTCAAATTGAGTGGGAAAATGCAACCACTTTAAACGTCTCCCATACTAGAGGAAAGAGCGAGAAAACTCATACTACCTATTGCTGATAGATGGGCAAATCCTTCTCACTCTTTGGAAAAGGAGTTTAGAAAAACTCTAAAATTCAGAAAAACTCTAAAAACTCTAGAACTCTAAAAACTGGTAAAATTTCATGGGAATTTGTTGAGCAATAGCCCTTCTAAGCGTTCTCTCCACAGGAAATAAATGTATCATTATATCAACGTTTTTAGCTGTAGTAATTATAATCTTTGTAACATCAAATTGCTGAAATAAAGTCAAAGGCCAGCAGGCAATAAACTAAATTATGGGTACGTATTCCAAAGTAAGCATATTGTTGAACCCCAAAACTGTCTAATGACTTTACCTGGAGGCTTCTCTATGATGTGTTATTGAGAAGTAAGTGTAGTATACAGCAAAGTAATTTATAACAAGATTCTATTTTGTACAGCAGACAAGGACCAAAATCGCAATAGCTCCTCTCCATATAAGTTCTAATGGACATCTACAGCTGTGGTATGTATATACAGGAATAAAAGTATAAAGAAAAATAGCAGATCATTCTTATGGAGGTGGAATAGAAGCAGTGGTGTACATGGAACAAAGTACCTCATGGGAGAAAATGGGGTGGAAACTACTTTTACACCCAGTGTGAGCATGTGGACACACGCTTAAGTAAAATACAAGGTGCAGAACGATGTGCGAAATGTGATTCTATTTTTGCAAACCTCATATTTTTATTTAAACATGACTTTAAAAATTGTATAAGCAAGGGGAAATTCTGTGATTGAATTCACACTTATTTGCCTATTAATTTCCTCAAACAGATGAGGTAAATGTTCATAAATATAAGTACCTTTTCCTACATACATGTATCTTTTGCTGGGCTTGTTTTAAATCAATTCCCTCTCTCATTTTCTCCAGTGTTTATTTATTCCTTCATTGTTTTTGTTGTGATAAAACACAACACAACATATGCCATTTTATCCGTTTAGACATATGCAGTTCAGTGGTCTTAAGTGTATTCACATTGCTGTACTCTCATCACCACCGTCCATCTCCATGTTTTTACGTCCCATATGAAATTCTGCATTGCATTGAACATCTCCCCATTTCTCCCCATTTCTCTCTTGCCTTAGTGTCTAGAAACCACCATTGCACCTTCTACCTCTGGGGTCCCAACATATCATGTATATACCTCAGATATGACTTCTCTGGACTCCTCATCTGGGTGGAATCTTACAGTCTTCGTCCTCTTGTGCATAGTTTACTTCCCAGGGCACTGACTGTCTGGATGGAAGTTAGTCTCAAAGCCTGCACTCGAAGGATAGGAGTTGAATTCATCACCTTGAATGGGCAGTATTTACACAGAAATTAGCTGGACTACTTCTGCCTGAGAACTTCGTCTGTACTTCACCCTTAATTCTTTATTCAGTCATTCAATTTATCTCAGAACCAACTTATTTGGATATTTGTTTCATACTTCAGTTGCATCCTCTACCATGTTACTTATTTTGGTGCTCGAAGTGCTCGGGTTCTGGCTTTTATGAGTCTTTCCTCAGTTTCTCTTGTGTCCTTTTACCATATGCACACCTGATTTTTTCCAAGCAATTTCTGTACTTCCTGTTACTACAAGAAGATCCAGGCTCCTCTTGTATGTTTCCTGACCTGTCCTATAAGCAGCCATTTCTCTAAGAAGTCTTCGACTTTTTTAATTAGAAAAATCTTAAACACCAAGTTCTTGGTTATTTTTAATTACATAAAAGTTTTATTTTTAAGAAACAGTACAGGGACATTAAAACTTGTGAATAAGGCTACACACATTGTTACTTTATTTTAAATAAATCCAAAATTCCTAACTGGGCCTGGTGGTGCACACCTGTAATCCCAGCACTCTGGAGGCTGAGGCAGGAGGATCACCATGAGTTGGAGTCCAGCCTGGGCTACATCATAAGTTCAGTGCCAGCCTGTATTACACAGTGAGGCCCTGTCTCAAAAAACCAAAATAAATACATAAATGAATAATAAATAATTTTCCAGGATTATACAGGAAAAAGCTAAACAATAATGTTGGGCCTGAAAATTAAAAAGCAGATTTTTGTCTTCTTTTTAGAATATTTTCATGTGATGCTTGTGGACAGAAACTAAGTCTCATTTGTCACCATATGATTATACTTTAGCAACATGGAAAAAAAGACAGGAATAAAGAGGAGAAGGAAAAAAAGGAGAAACAGAAAAATATTTAAAGGAGGAAGGGATGGCTGGAGGAAAGAAAGAAAGGAAGACAGAGAGGGAGGAAGGGAGAGGAAGGAGGGAGAAAACAGGCAAGGTGGGAGGTAGGAGCAGAATTGAGGGAAAAAAGGCTCCTAGAATAGAAATCTGTGATGTCTTTGAGGGTTCACCATGATAATATCAGTTTATTCTTACAAGGAAAATTATGCAATATTAACGTCAGCAAAAACAAATTATCATCATTTACATTGTGGCCACTAATAATAAAATAAACAAGTCATGAGGTCATAGTGTGTGAGTTGAAAGAGGATGATCTCCCCTGGGCACACCCCAGGGGAGTGACAAAGCACCCTGAAGGAACTACAGTGACAGTCTTTGTCCTATAGATGAACAAAATCATTGATTTAACAACAATCCTCAGATATAACAAGGAGAAAGATAATTCTAAATTTCCATTTACAATTTGCATTTAGGATTTATTTATGTATTTGATAGTGACCATTGGGGAATCTAAAATAAAGGCAAGAAGGGGAAGACTTTTAACTATTCTTAAGATTTCCATAAAACTCCAATTGAACCTAAAATCAACCTTCCAATGTTGAATTTCCTGGCCTCTGAGGACACAGCTGACCAAAAGTGAATATTCCTGCTAAATTATTATAGTTACGACGGAAATGTCTGGTGAGATGGATTTACATGTGGATAGATGTGACCAAGACCTAATTTCCCTGAGGAGGCAAGCACGATAGAATACCAAAAAGAAAAAATCACTTTCTATTCAAAAAGCAGCATCAAATTCTTAGAGTAACTGCGTGTTTTCTGGATGAGCACTGTAGGGTAAGTTAATTTTATCCATTTTTATAGCAGTTTTTAAAATAACACATCTTCTCATATGTGGAGTTTTTCACATTGCATTTGGTGATTTTAAATAGATCTCACCTCCTACCAGCCTCCATATATACCCAAGTGGGTTATGGTTAAAACTGATGACTTACAATTTCTTTGTATTTCAGTTTGCACACTTCTATATGTTTTAAATTATGAAATATCTACCATATGCCCTATATTTGGACCAGGTAATTGGCATATATCAGCAATAAAAAAAGACTTCCATAGTTTTTTTAAAAATTTATTTTAAGGATACATTTTAGATGCACATAGTGATAATATTCATCATATGGGATTTGTAGCTGTACATGATATATCTTGCTGCTTCTTTTTTTCCCATTCTCCTCCTCTCTCTTCACCCGCTCTTCCCTCCTTATTTACAAAAGCTTTGTAAGCACTCTAACCACCGAGCTAAATCCCCAGCCCCTTCATAATTTGTAAATGTTGCTCCTTGTAAAGCTAAGTGATATCATTGTGATTAGAATCCACAGGTTTCTAAACTAATGCATATCATTTATTTGATGTAGGTTCTGCACGCATTCAAGTTTGTGGGAATGAAATAAAGTCATTTTAGTCCCTAAACTATTTTAAGACAATGAGAACTGACATTATTGTGGCAACATGGTGTTTCTCATACAATCCCTTCTTTCCCATATGTGCAACCTTTCTTGACTAAATACGATGGTTAAAACCCCACAAATGAATTTAAATTTCCTTAAGGTTATATTCAGGATTTTTTAAAAACATAGACAAATTTCATGGAAGGCTACATACCAAGTCATGCTTTGCTCTTGGAATCAGTGTTTACAGGACACTAGATCTGCAAATGTTCACCAACTCCAATGATAACTTCATTATATTTTATCTCTATTTTATAAAAGAAAAGAAAAAGATAGTGGAGTTTAGAGGAAGTCTATAATTTAATAACAGTCACAGATTTTATAGGTGAGAAGTCAAAAGTCTAACCTGTTAGTTGTCTTTTAAGATAATATGGAGGGTGCTTTTGGGCCACTGACCCATGATGGCTCTGCCCCTTCCAGGGATGCCAGCAGGACTCAACAGATGGACCACTGCAGGTTGAGCCCAACTGTCCGTGTGCTCTTGGGCCACTGACCTGTGATGGCTTTGCCTACACACCGGCAGGGTCAAACTCCAGTCCTATTGCCTCTGTCTCTCTTTCTCCCACTCTTCTTTTTTTGTTTTGTTTTGTTTTTTATTTTCATTTTCTTCTTTTCCAGTCCAAGCCTTTACTACCAAGTATAGCCAACAATACCTGTGCCACTGAGGAAAGTTTTGGAGACATAAGGGGGTAAAAACCACCTTACTAATGGGAAACCCACTACATAAAAATTCCTGGTTTATAATGGATTCTGCTTTATAACTGTGGATTTGCTCCTGTGGTTAAAGATACAAAGTTAATAGTTCTCACAGTAATTAATGCTATTGCTATTGCTAATGTACTAGTGTAACAAGGATGTTATATGTGTTATAACCAGTTGTACTTCCTCATATGGCAATATTATACTTATCTGGGGCAATAATCTTTAACATAGTCTAGAGTCCTGAGACAGACACAAAAGTCAAGAACCACATATACCTAGAAGACACTGAAGGAACAGATTTCTCCTTGGAAAGCACTTGAAATGCAATCCCAGACCCCCAGCTCACCCAAAACAAATCCAGAGGACAATGAAATAGAGGAAATTAGAAAACACAAAACCAAACTTTCGGAAATGATAGCAGCAGAAGTTAAAAAAATAGATGGATGAGGCCACACAGAACATCAGATTAGAAATAATTGCCCAAGTTAAGAAACAGATGAGACTGTGATGAAAGACCTGCTTAGTGAATTTAGAGTAGACACAGATAAAAAGACTGAGAAGCTTAGGAAAATGATGGAAAACTTGGACACTCAACTCAGGAAAGAAATAGAACCCATGAAACAGGTTCAAACAGATATTCAAGAGACCAGAAATTTTCTTGAAAGTTTATGTAGTAGAATGAACCAAAGAGAAGACAGAATTTCAGATCTAGAAGACGGGACTGCAGTTAGTGATCACAAAAAAAGATTTCTCAAACATAGTTAGAGACCATGAAAAATCAGTCCAACAACTGCAAGGTGATGCAAAGAAGAGTAACATAAGAATGATTGGAGTGAGCAGAAAAGCAGGAGACAGTATAAACAATGTAAAAAAAATGTTCACAGAAGTAATGACAGAAAACTTTCCAAGCATAAGAAAAGAATTTGATGTACAGATAAGTAAGGCAAATAGAATACCAATTAGCCATGGCAATATAAATCCACATCAAGACATGTAATAATCAAGATTCCAGAAACACAACACAAGAATAAAATACTAAAAGTTGTTAGAGAAAAGAAACAAATCACCTATAAAGGAAAGGCCATTAGAATCATAGCAGACTTCTCAACATAAACCTTTAAGTCAAGGAGCTCTTTGAGCAAGGTATTTCAAGCTCTAAAAGAAAACAATCTCCAACCCAGATTGATGTACATGGCCAAACTATCTTTCAAATTAAATAATGAAATAAGATACTTCCATGAGAAAGAACAACTGAAGAAATTCATGACCACCAAACCAATTCTACAGACTATTTTGGAGGATATTCTAGAAAAGGAAAAAGGAAACTGTAACTACGTGGACAATAATAAAAAGAATCCACCAGGCAAGACAAGCAGATAAACAGAGGAGATACGCAGAACCAACTACAAAAAATGTTTATGACAAAAATAAGTCAATATATACCAGTTATAACCATCAATGTAAGTGGTCTGAACTTACCAATCAAAAGAAACAGACTGGCAGAATGGATCAAGAAACAAGATCCATCAATAGGCTGCATATAAGAGACACATTTAACCCAAAAGGTAATACATAGACTGAAAATCAAAGGATGGAAAACAGTACTTCATATAATAGGATCCCAGAAAAAAGCAGGGGTAGCTAACCTAATCTCAGAGAAAGTGAACTTCAAACCAAGACTGATCAAGAGAGACAAAGAAGGTCATTGCATACTTCTTCAGGGAAAATTTCAAGAGGAAGTAATAACAATCATTGCTATCTATGCACCAAATACAAAAATACTCTCTGGAGTAACAGGAATGTTCTAGAATTTGATCAATGCGATCCTTTCCTCATGTATAACTTTGACCTCAATTTTTAAAAACAAGGAACATAAAAAAGACATATTGTAAACAGGGAGGAAATCAGCCTTAAAATCTGAAAGGTCAGAATGAATATGTATCCTGATGCTGAGTCCCTCATAGACATTGAGGCCTGAAAGGACTCCAAAGTTTCTTCAGTCCAACTCCCTTCTTTCTTATTTCAGAAAATTGGGAACTAAGGACGGGAGCTCAAGTTTTCTTTGTTTTACTACACATGAGAAATTGGATTTTATTGTAATTTAAAAATTATTTCTTACATAGATCGATCAGATTGTAATGGCTAAGCTAACATATATTTTATTGTAAGAGAACATATAAAAAGTATACAAGACACAATTGTGTGTTATAACCATAGAGATCAGGAAATAATGTGCATTTCCCCAGAAGACAGTTGCAAAAAATTATAAAATATAATGAAATTGTTAATTCAGTAATTCTATTAAATATTTAATTACATATTAAATATTTGCCTATTATATTTTGTTCTCTTTTTCTTTATCAAACCAAGAAGATTTACTGGTGCATTTTAGATATACATAACGATTCATCATCATATGCATTCATTCATACATATGCATTCATCATAGTTAATTTGTACCTGTACATGATGTATCTATTTTTCCCTCTTCCTCATCCCTCCCTTCAACTTCTCTTCCCCTCCTTATTTACAACTTAATTTACATTTTTTCATTTTTCATTTTTTCTTTTTCTTTTCTCTTCCTTCCTTTTCCCCTCTCCTGTCCCTAGTTATCCTTCCCATTTAAATGTTTTCCTTCTTTTTCACAATATCTAGTATACATTTTTGTCTTTTTTATACTTATGGTTTCTCATACCAGAGAAACAATGCAATATGTACTCATGTGCGCTCGATTAATTTCACTTAACAGTATGTTCTCAAGGTGCATCCATTTACCTGTAAATGTTTCAAGTTTATCCTTTTTACATAGAATAGTACTCCGTTGTATTAAAAAAAAAAATCTTCTTTATCCATTCATCAGTTGCTGGGCATTTGGGGCATTTCCAAGATTTAGCTATTATGAACTGTGTTCTATAAACATGGTTGTGTGTATTTTGATGTGGTACGAAGCTTTTAATTCTTCCAGGAATATACGAAGAAGACAAATAGCGGGGTCAAATGGAACCTCTAGTTGTAGTTTTTTGAGGAATCTCCACACTGATTTCCACAAGGGTGGGACCAGCGTACACTCTCACCAACAGTAGAGGAAGGTTCCTTTTTCCCCACAGCCCCACCAGAATTTGTTATTGGTTGATTTCTTGATAATAGCTGTTCTTTCTGGAGTGAGATGGAATCTCAGTGTTGTTTTAATTTGCATCTCTCAAATGACCAGTGAGATTGAACACTTTTTCATATATCTATTTTCCATTTATACTTCTTCATCTGAGATGTGTCTATTCATTTCAGAGACCCATTTTTGGATTGGATCTTTAAATTTGGGGGCTCTTGTATTTTTGAGTTTTTTATATATTCTAGATGTTAGACCTTTTTCTGAGGAACAGCTGGCAAAGATGTTTTCCCACTCCATGGGTTGTCTCCCTACACTGTTGGTGATTTCTTTTCCTGTGAAAAACCTTTTTAATAGGATGTGGTCCCAGTCACTGATTCTTTGCATTATTTCACAGTCTGAGTTTTGGTCATAAAATTTTTGCCTACACCTTGTCTTCAAGAGTTCTTCTTATTCTGTCTTCCAGCAAATTTAGTGTTTCTGTTTTAATGTTTAGATCTCTGATTCACTTCGATTTTACTTTCGTACATAGTAAGAGACATGGGTCAAGTTTTAGTCTTTGGCGTGTGGAAAGCCAGTTTTTCCAGCACCATTTATAAAAGAGGCTATCTTTCTTCCAGTGAGGGTCTTTGGCTTCTTTGTCAAAGATGAGGTATTTGAGTGTGTTTGGGATTCTTTCTGCATCTTCTAGCCTGTTCCGTTGGTCCTAGGGTCTGTCTTCGTGCCAGTACCATGCTGTTTTTTTCACAGTAGCTTTATAGTATAATTTCAAGTCCATGATTGTGACAGCCCCCACCCCGCCTGTTACCCAGAGTTGTTTTTGCTATTCTTGATCTTTTTTGGTTATAGATGAATTTTATGATTGTTTTCTCTAATTCTGTGACACATGCTAATTGGTATTTTGATTGGAATTGCATTAAATCCATATAATAATTTAGCAAGTGTGGCCATTTTCACTATGTTGGTCCTTCCTGCCCAAGAACATGGGATATCTTTCCATTTTCTGATATCCCTTTCAATCTCCCTTTTCAGAGTACTATAGTTTTCAATTTAAAGTTCTTTTACTTGGTTTGTTTTATTCCTAAATATTTTTTTAATGCTGTTGTAAACACTGTGACCTCCTTAATTTCTCTCTCAATGAGTTTATTATTTGTATACTGGAATGCTATTGATTTTTGGGTGTTGACTTTGTATCCAGCCACACTGCTAAACTTGTTGATTAAATCTAGAAGTCTTTTGGTGGAGTTTTGGGGTCGTCTATGTAGAGTATCATGTCATCCACAAATAAGATAATTTAACTTCTTCCTTTCCTATCCTCATTCCTTTTATTTTCTTCCTCTTGTCTAAATGCTCTGCCTAATGTTTCCAGAACTACATTGTATAAGAGTGTTTATAGTGGACACCCTTGTCTTATTCCAGATTTTAGTGTGAAAGCTTCCAGTTTCTGACCATTTAGTGTGATGCTGGTCATTGGTTTGTCATAGATGGCTTTTATCAGATTTAGATATAGACCATATATTCCTATTTTCTGTAGGGGTTTTTATCATGAATGAGTGTTGGATTTCGTTAAATGCCTTTTGTGCATCTATTGAGATGATCAGGTGACTTTTGTCCTTCACTTTGTTGATATGGTGTATTACATTTATTGATTTGCATATGTTGAACCATCCCTGCATCCCTGGGATGAATCCTACTTGGTCATAGTGTATAATCTTGATGATTTGTTGCATCTGTTTGCCAGTATCTTCTGGAGAATTTTTGCATCTATGTTCATTAGGGAAATTGGCCTGTAGTTCTCCTTTTGGTTGGACCCTTTTCTGGTTTTGGTTTCAGGGTGATGCTTGCTTCCAGGAATGACTTTGGGAATATTGTTTCCCTTTCAATTTCATTAGAAGAGCTTGAGGAGTATTTACATTGCATCTTCTCTAAATTTCTTGTAGAATTCAGCTGTGAATCCATCAGGGCCTGGGTTTTTCTTTGATGATAGGTTTTTAATTTCCTTTTCAATTTCAATAGCTGATATTGGGTTATTTAGTATTTTTATTTCTTCATGAGTCACCTTAGGTAATTCATATGCATCTAGTATCTGTCCATTTCTTCAGTGTTTTCCATCTTGTTTCAATTTAGGTTTTTGAAGTAGGTACTGATGATCTTCTAGGTTTCTACAGGGTCAGTTGTGACTTCACCCTTTTCATTTTTAATTGCATGAATTTGAGTCTTTTAAATCCTTTTTTTGATAAGATCGAAGAGGTGTTTTTCAATTTTAGTTAATCTTTCAAACAACCAACTCTTTGATTCATTGATTCTTTTTATTGTTTTCTTAGTCTCAATTGCATTAATTTCAGCTCTGATTTTATGATTTCCACTGTCATATGAGCTTTGGGCTTGATTTGTTCTCCGTTTTCTAGAAGTTTGAGGTTCAATGTTACATTGTTTATTTGGGCTCACTCTGTTTTCCTGATGTGAGAATTCAATGCTCTGAACTTTCCTTGTAGCACTGGTTTCATTGCACTCCATATATTCCAGTATGTTGTATTGGCATCATCATTTAATTGTAGAAACCGCCTAACTTCTTTTTTAATGTCATCTGTTACCCATTCATTGTTCAGGAGGGTATCATTTAATTTTCATGTGCTTATGTAATTTTTGAGGTTTCTTTTGCCATTGATTTCCAATTTCATTGCACTACAGTCTGGTAATTAATATACCAGATAATTTCAGTTGAGATAATTTCAGTTCCTTTGCATTTACTTTAACAGGTTTTATGAGCTACTATGTGGTCTATTTTGGAGAATGTCCCATGTGCAGATGAGAAGAATGTGTATTCTGATGTTGTAGGGTGGAACACTCTGTAGACATCTAAGTTCATTTGTTCACATGTTTGGTTCAGTTCTGATATTTCTTTGTTGATTTTTTGGTTTGTTTAGTTGATCTTTTTGCGACAGTGGGGTGTTGATGTCTCCCATTATAATTGTTTTAGTGTTAATTTGATTTTTCATATCCATTAATACTTGTTTTATGTAGTTGGATGAGCTGGTATTTGGTGCATACATATTAATGCTTGCTATCTCTTCCTCTTGGCGTTTTCTCTTAAGTGTTTAGTGACCTCTGTCTCTCTTGATCAGTCTTGGCTTGAAGTTCACTTTGTGATTAGGCTAGCTACCCCTGCTTTTTTCTGTGTTTCTGTTGCATGAAGTATTGTTTTCCATTCTTTGATTTTTAGTCTATGAATTTCTTTTTGGGTTAAATGTGTTTCTTGTATACAGCATATTGTTGAATCTTGTTTCTTGATCCATTCTGCCAGTCTGTTTCTTTTGGGGGAATTGAGGCTGTTTACTGTGATGTATTAACTGTTATGTATTGGCTTCTCTTTGTCATATTATTTTCCTGTTATTTGTTCCCTGTCTTTCCCATTTAGCTACTTGCTTTGGATTTTTATTTTTTTCCTTTGTAATCTAAAACAATTTTTCCATTTTAGTTAGTTTGGTTTATTGCACTGATTAGTAACTCTAGAACAATAATAAAGACAACTGACATTGTTATATGCATTTTTTTTCTTAATCTCACTAGAAAACCTTTATTTACTCACTAATTATGAAGTACAATGTTTTGGGCTTTTTGAGGATTGAGGATGTTCTATTTTTAGCTTCCAAACATACTTTTAGTCGTAATAAATTTATGTATTACCAAATGCTTTTACTATGTCTATGAAAATAATGGAAAGAATTACCCATATTTTTATACTTAATTCAAATCTGTATGTCTGAAATCCAAATTATTCATCAGGTGATATTCTGTAGACATATTGTTGGCTTTTCACTCATACTTTCTTTGGAACTTTGAAAGACAAGTTCTTGAATGATCATGAATTGTAATTTTCTTTCTTAGAATGGTATTGTCAAGATTGAGAATGAAAAAATGCTGATCTCATGAGTTTTCTCAATTCTATCTTTGCAAAACCTTTGCATAAATCGTTATTTTTCTTTTTTAAATAGAATTCACTTGTAAAGTCAAAGCTTTTTTTAAGGAAATATTTTAATTATAGGTTTTTTTTCCTAGATATAAAATCTTTCTTTTTTTAAATGACATTTGGAAAATTATATTTTTCTATGAAACGGTCTACCTCTATTCAAGTTTCAAATTTTCTGGAGTAGATGTTTGTAGTATCTGAATCTGTGTCTGAATTGGTGGACTGGTGCACAGACAGACAGAAATGGACACAGACTTGTGTTCTAAAATGTTTTATTCATCTACTTTTTTCAGATGTCATTGAATTCATTTTTAAATTTTTATATGGAGGCAAAACATATACCTTCTATCAGATATGATTAATATATGTTAACAAATGTCATATTCTTCAACTTACAAAATTTTTAAAAATTACAAATCATAACGGCATAAGTATCAATAGCAGTAGGGACATCATGGCAAATTTTTTGAAAGGCAGATTACGGTGGGTGTATAATGCCTATATTTTTTTAGAAATGTATTTATTGATTAAGTATTAATTTTATTAGTTTTACTATATTAAACAATGTATACTTAAAAGGAAAATAAAATACTGAATTTCTAATATATAATGAGTGTTTAAAATCAACATCAACTATTTACCTGCTTATAAGATGTAAAAAATAACAGCAAAAATAAATTCCTATGTGAACTGCAATGAAAATACAAACAAAACTCTACCACAAACAATAATCTTTGCTTGAACTATGATACCTAAGGCAGTCTTCACACATACAGCAACATGTCCCACACACAAGTGTTTCTTACTCTGACAGCACGTGTACTTAGCTTACCTTTCCTGTCTGGCGGGCCATACTTATCCCTCTCTTGTCTTCCTCTTTTATCAGGAACTTCCTATTATATTATACAATGTGCTCTTAACAGCAAAATAAAATATCAATAAAATAAAATATCAAATATGTAGTGAGTTTTTAGGATGCACATCAACATGTTCAACATTGTTTACTTGTTTACAAAACTTAAAAATAACAGCAGAAATAAGTTCCTATGTGAACTACAATGAAAATACAAACAAAAGTCTGCCAAAAAAATCTTTGCTTCAATTGTCACACCCAAAGCAGTCTTCACACATGAAAACTACATGTTTAGTACTTAACATGTATGTTCCATATGTGTTTCACACAAAATACACTGCATGTTCCATACATAATACAAGTAGCAATATTGAACACATAGCTCCATACACATATGCATAGCACATATGCTTTGTTTTCCTGTCCTTTCTTTTTAGGGCACAGTTGGTTTTTTTTTGTTTTTGTTTTTGTTTTTGGTGGTGCCGGGGATCGAACTCAGGCCCTTGTGCTTGCAAGACAAGCACTCTAATCACTGAGCTAAATCCCCAGCCCTTTTGTTTTGTTTTGTTTTGTTTTGTTTTCCTTATTGTCCTAGTAAGTCTTTGTGATGTTGCAGCTGACTGTTAACTTGTCACTTCTCCAATCCTCTCCAGAAATATTTGCATAGTTCCTTGGATGGAAACATTTTGTTCTTCCTCTGTTGTAAGGGATCTTTTATCAGTTCTGGTGCCAATTCACTAAGAAAAATTCTCTATGATATTTTGCACTTATTTTCTTTGTATATGATGAAATTACTTATGCCAGACATGCTTAGGATTGAGTAAAACAGAATCATTAGCCAATGTTTTGTGTTTTGAGTGAGATTGTAGTTGTTGCACACTTCATCAACATCTACTTCACCTTTGATTTTGTTGTAAAAAGTTACCATCTCTGACTTCATTTGTGTCATGGTATCTCCACCAGTATTGCCATCATGGTGCCATGTTGACATTAGCTGTGTCAGTTTGGTTTTCTTTGCCATATATTAGGCCAATGTAATGTACCTCTGAAATCCAAAGCCTGTATTATACAATTCTCTATTTTGATCTCATAACATTTCATTGGGAATTTCCATTTTATTTTTGCATATCGTTTTCATGCTGGTCATCTGGTGCTTTCTTAGCAAAAGTGACATCAATAGGTAACTGGCAAATCAATTGTCAAATGTCACATTCTGATTATTTTAGGAGATAGGAGCAACAAGTCTGTTTATAACATCATCCAATTTATTACTGCACGGATAAAGACCTGGTGGCTGAGTTCCGGGATAAATTTCTAAAATAATATGTCTTTGCATCTACCAGGGCATATTTTTGCATGTGTGTCTGTGTGTGCTCAGGTCCTTGTGCTTGCTTGGCAAGCACTGTAAACATTGAGCTAAATTCTGATCCCTGGGACATATATTTTTATACCATGTTTTGGAGTCCTATTTGGAAAATACTGCCTAAAGCTACACTGACCACAAAATGATGCAAGCTGTTCATCAACAGTCCTGTATTCAGATGGTATGTAAACTGCTTGACAGTTTGACACAAAGCTGTCTAACAATGAGCAGAGAGCAGCTAGATTATCTGTTCTTTTTCCTTCTTGGCAGGTGGCTTTGTCATTAAACCTCGGGCAATTTTGAAGGAAGCTAAATCTCTGTGTCATTTTTATTCTACCAACCTCAAGCCCACACTCATCACTTTTCCGTAAATCTTCTACATTTCTGTGATTACCATGAGAAAACCCTGCTAATTACAGCAATCTTGTGAATGCCTTTTGTTTGTTTGTTTGTTTGTTTGTTTTGAGACACAGTCTCACTATGTAGTTCGGGCTGGCCTTGAGCTCACCATATATCCCAGCATGGCCCCAAATACTGGAGATCCTCCTGACTCTTTCTTCCAAGTGCTAGGATTACAGGCAGGCGCCACCAAATGCGACTAAGTTCAGGTGGTGGGGTGTCATAATAAACGTATTTTCGAGTATGATTATCGGTGCATACAGAACAATTTACATGCATTTTATTATTTGTGTGTTTCACAACATCTTGTAGCATACCATCCATTACAATGTCCAACATTGAATCACAGTGCTGGCAGTCTGTCAAACAGGTTTCGCCCCTGGCAAGAACCTAGTAATATTTTCTGACCTAGTTCTGTTGTGTCTGGAAGTAGACTGTGAGCAGCCGCCCTGCTAGAAAATGCAGCACCCTGTGATGGTAAACCTAGCTATAAGGCTTGACCACTTGAGCTAAATCCCCAGTCCCTCTGTTGACGTTTTTAAATGACCTTGTATCCATTGTGCTTACTGAGTTTATTTCTTAATTCCAATACACAGATTGGATTGAATTTTCTGTGCATCTAGTCATATCATTTAGCAATAATGACAGTTTTATTATTTCTTTTCAGATATGCTGCTTCTTTTTCTTTTCCTTTTTTTTTCCTTTTGCAATATATGTGACAATTCTATTATAGCTTGCATCTAGATGTCACCCTGAAGCCTCCTGGGTGAAGCTTTTTGGTGGTAACTGAATCTAGTGTGTGATGCTGGGATTAAGGATGTGATTCCCAGATTGATTCATGTTATGATGCTAGAATTAAGGGCGTGAGTGCTATTGCCCTGAGGCTGAGTAGGCTGGATAAAATATCACAGACAGAAAGAGGGCTAGTGGCATTGCTTGTTGCTTGCTGCTTGCTGCTTGGATGCTTTTGGTTCCTCCCTCCTGCCATGAACTGTTTCTCCTCTGCGATGCCCTCTGCCTGTCACCCTGCCCTGGAGCCAGCGGACTGTGGACTGAAACCTCTTCACACTGTGAGCCAGATAAACCTTCCTCCTCAACCTTGAGTGTCAGGTATTTTGTCTCAGCACTGAGAAAAAGTATCTAAAACACACCCGTTTACTATTGAATGAATTTGGTAGTAATAAACATACTTTTCTGGACCTTCATGATAGAATTTTTTCATGTTTCAATATTTAAAACGTTTAATATTTGAATATTAACAATAATGTTTGTGATAGTTTTTTTAAACATACATATTATTAGAATGAGGATGGTTCTACTACTATTCTACAACTAGCAGTTTTCTTAATAGGAGCTGCTGTGAAAATTTATAAAATCGAATTTTTGTTTTCATCTACTGAGATTATCATGTATTTTTAAAATTCATTTCTTCTGTTAATGTAGTGGAACACATTGAATTTTGAATATTAAAATAATAATTTCAGGAAATGATCTGACTTTGTCAAGATCATTTTAATAATTACGGGGTTTGATTAGCTAGCATTTTATAGATTCATGAGAAAAAACTCATTGTTATTTTTCTTTCTGACGTTTTCATTTGCAGGTTTTTTTTAATCAAAACTATTTCCTAAGAATAAAGCTAGTTTGGCATGAGAGCCATTTTCTTTTCAAAGTGATAAGGAGGAAGTTGATGAATATCTGTAATTTTTACAATTTCCTTAGTACTACTTATGGTTTTTTTTTTCTTTTTTGTATCACTTTTGATAAGCTGCATGTCTATAAATACTTCTCCAACTTGCATAAATTTTCGAGTGGCTCAAATGTATTTATTAACAATACAATTTGGTAATTTTTTTAAGGTCTGCAGAATTTGTGATTATGCTTTCCCTTTTATTTTTCATATTGGCTTTTGTCTTTCCTCTCTTTCTTTTATCATACCAGTATTTCATCCACTGTGTTAATCTTTCAGTAGTTGCTGATATTTTTCTTATGAATGCCAATTTTCTTTTCCCTGTGGACTCTAGTTTTGATTTTGTTGATCCTCTCCATTATATATTTTGAAAGATTTTATTTTTAATATTTTCACATTTACTGTTCAGATGCTGTTCCTTTTTGTGTCATATATTTAGACTGATATTCAGGGAATGTATTTTTCTCTTCTTTAAGACACGCACACATCATGGCCATGTATTAACTACTAAATGAAGTTTTGTCTGTTATTTACATTTCAAAACATATACTAATTCCCAGTGGGATATCTTCATTGACTTGCGACTTATCAAAAAGGTTATGTAGTTTCTAAATGCACGAGAATTCTGTGTCTTAGCTATTATTTTTTTACAAGATTCTCTGGGACTAGCGAATATGCTATTTATGATTTAAATTTGCTGACATTTGTTAGGCCACAGTTTGAGACTGTGTGCAGAATTTTGATGAAATAATTTATCTTTGACTTACTTTGGCCTGATTGGTTTGAGTTAACCCATCAAGAGTTTTAAAATCTTCCGCTGTATTTCTCTCCCACCCCAAAACTGCCAACTTTTAATTTACACGTCTATGTTTTAGGCTATGTTAATTCCTGTTATGCCTTAAATCTAGAATATTCCCTAAAATCACCTGTGTTCAGATGTGAGTCGTTTGGAGGGATCGCATGATGGGGGCGCTGCATTCATCAGTGGATGAAGCCACTGACGAGTTTGTAGCTGGATGTGCAGTTAGGAGGCGTGGCTGCCCGAGGAGAGTTGAGTCGTGGGTGTCATGCCTCTGGAGGGTACAGTTCTCTTTCTGTTCTCTCTGCTTCCTGTCTGCCGTAATTAAGCAGGTTCCCTTCACCAGGCCCTTCCACTGTGTTGTCTTGCCTTGTATTCAGCCAACTTCAGACTGAACCTTCTGAAAGCATGAGTCAAATAAATACCTACTTTAAATTGTGTACATCAGGTATTTGGTCCTAAGGATGAGAAACCCGACTGATACCTTCCTGGGTTGCAGGTTTCCTCATCCTGAGAAGGAGGGGTAGTTGTAAGTGAAAGGTACGTAAAATACCAGCATATTGTAGGCACATAATAAAAGAGACATAGAGCAGTATTAATTAATATTTATGAAGTCACAAATTAAATACAGATGTTCACTCCTGTGTTTGGATAATATTGCTTCATTCATAATTCCTTTAAATTACTTATATTTATTGGTTCCAAAAGGAAACATATATAAAAGAAAATTTCATGTGCCTCTTTTTTTATGTTAAGAAATAGCATTGAGATTGAGCCCAGTTTAATATCTGTTTTTAATTGGAATATTTACTCTACTTATATCTAAGCATTATTATGTGGGTATAAATCTGTTTGTTCCACTTGTAATATATTCTTATTTTTGTTCCTCCTTTATCACTTTTCCATTGATTAGTGTTCTCTTATTATTTTGTGCTTCTCTTCTATTAATACCTTTTAATACCTTATTTTTCTGTTTGTTTAATGGGTACCCTAGAACTACAACATAAAACCTTGGCTGATAAAAATCTGATAATAGTTGATGTTTTTCATATTTCTTGAAGAAAAAATTCATGCACTATTGTGTAATTTATTTTTATGAAACATTTTCCTCTTGTATCTGTTATATTATGCATTATGTCCTTATATTATTAAATTATGTATTATATATGTGTATATTATATATGTATATACATTTGTGAACTCTTTGCAGACACTATTAAATTTAAGTTACTGGGTCAATATTCATTCATATTTACTGCACACTTATGGTTTCTTTTGCTCCTCATTTCTTTCTAAATCTTCAAGGTACCACGTTAAAGCATTTTCTTGAGCTGAGAAAATATTCTTTCTTTCTCTTTTTGGGTGAGGTCTGTTAGTAACGTCTTTTATGAGTTTTTGTAAGTTTTCTATTTTCTTTTTTAATGTATTTCTTTCTGGTTATTCAGTTAATTATATTTTAAAATATATTTTGATGCTATCTTTCTATTTTTTCTTTAAGAAGTCTGTAATCTCATTTATCTTTCTGTAATTAGTCTTTCATGTTCTTAATGTTAAATTTTGTTTTCTCTTTAGCTTTCAGAAAGTTTTGTGTGTGTATGGTCATCTTACAAATGGTTTTCTGGTAGGATTTAAGAATGCTTCTTATTTCAGTAATCTGGTGTCCTACTTTGGCTTGGAAAATGCATAAACAGTCTTTCTTTAATATGAGATCTCCCATTTTCTCTTTTCAATTATCTTATCTTCAACTTTTCATTCTATCTCCTTACATCTTCTCTGTGCTATAGTCTACACATTTTCTTTTGGTCTATTTTTCACTGTACTCAGTCATTTAACTCACATCTTTTACATTACTAAACATATCGTTTGAATTCTTAAGTCATTCCATCCTTTTATATTTTTAATTTGAGTTGGGTCAATTGCAGTCTTCTGCTGAAATTCTCAAATCAGCTCTTTAATTTTCTCAACACATTAAACCAAGCTATTACAAATTATACTAAAATCTCTATTATCTGTACACTGTGAATTTATTTTCTTAGTTTTCACTCACATTATCTTAACTCCTCATTTGCAGGTTTTTATTGTTTTTGTTTTTGTTTTTGTTTTGAGACAGGGTCTCACAATGTAGTTCAGGCTGGCTTTGAACCCACTATGTAGCCCAGACTGGCCTCGAACTCATGGCAATCCTCCTGCCTCAGCTTCCCGAGTGCTGGGATTATATGTGTGCACCATCACACCCACCTGGCTGTTAATTTTTAAGTGAGTAAGAGATTATGGAAATAATTTGAGATCTAGAACTATTTCCTACTGGAGATGATTCAGGTTTGACTCTAACAAAGAGGGGCTGCACATTTTGTAATAATCTAGTTTTTACTTATTGATCACATGCATAGCAATATTTCATTGTTTTATTTTGTATGGTTATATTTATTCTGATGATATGTGCTTTTGGTTCCCTTTATTTTTCTTGTATTTTTTCAGTAGTGTGGTGGACTTAATGTGGTCAGTTTGCGCTAGAACGCCCAGCTGGACTGAGTTGATGTGATGCTGGACGTAGAGCATCCACCTGAGGATTGTTGCTAACGTAACATAAATCAGAGTGGGAGCAGAAGCTAGTTGGCAGGGTGTTTTCCAGGAGAAGCTCTGCTGTGGCTGGTTCACCTGAAAAGAACCAGCTGTTCTCTTCAAGGAAGGAGCTCGGGCCTTGCTGTCATCGAGGGTGGCTGCTGTTGCTTTGGGGGAGCTCTGGTTGTCATCTTGGCTGTGAGCAACGTATCCTGGTTCCGGTAAAGATTTCTTCAGCCATCATCTGCAGACACGGACGTACATGGGACAGTGCTGTGGGCTCCCAGCCCTCGATTGGATCTTTTGGGTCTTCAGTGCCTGGATAGACATTCGGCACTCTTCCTATATTTGGCTTGTGGGTGAATATTGTAATTTGTAAATGTTCTGTATTAAATCTTCTTACAAACCATTGACTGTAGAAAAGCTAACTAAGACAAGTAGTGAGGATGGAACCCACGGACACTCTACCAGACTACTACATTTCCAGCCCTTTAAAAAATATGTATATATATTTTCAAAAAGGGTCTTGCTGATTCTCTAAATTGTCCAGTCTGGACTCAAACTTCCTATCTCTCTGCCTCAGCCACCATCTGTGCTGGGATTACAAGCATGTGCCACTATGTCCAGATACAAAGTATGTTTCTTTTGATAAATTTTCACTTGCAATAATGACCAGAAAAACTAAAAGACGGCAAAGGGATTCTGTGTAGAAAGTAAGTAGAAAGTTTCATAGTTTGATTGTTTTGTGTGCATGTTTATATAGTTATTTATGTGTGTAGTTTTTTTTTTTCCATGAGAAGTATATTAGCTGTTAAAAATTTATGTATCTAGCCCAAAGACATGAGAATTCATGGATAGATAAGTAAGTCTTTGAATACATTTCAGGGAGGAAGAAAGCAGCAAAGATAAGGGAATATTTAAATCTGCCTATTTGAAATGGCAATTACGTGGCATACTAATTGTGAAGGGATGTTCCATTTTTAAACAAATGTCCTTAGGAATTTTAGAGTCTGGAGTGGTAACCAGAATGCAGTGTAACTTCTAGCTGTTATTGGCTCACAGACACCCTGAAAGACTGGATAATAACTTTTTTTTTTTTTTTTGGATAATAACTTTAGAAAAAGAAAAATCAATTGTAAGCCATTTAAAGACATTTAAAAAACTTCAGTGAAATTTTATGTGTTTATTTATTTATTCCTTCATTCTGTATAGCAATATCCTTTCATGTTGTAGTATTAAAACATGCATAATATATTTTTTGTGGCATCTGGTTGATTTGTTTCTTTAATTTTATTTAGATACAATGAGACACTTAGCTTCCTGTTTAACTTTGTGTTCTTCATGGACTCATCTGTGAAAGGCTTTAACAGACATATTGATTTACATGATTTACATCAATATTTCTCCTTCACAGTTTTTTTTTTTTTTTTTTGCTGGGGATCAAACTCAGGGCCTTGTACTTGCTAGGTAAGCAGTCTAACCATTGAGCTAAATCCCCAGCCCCTCCTTCACAGTTTACATAGAAATTTAACAATGTATATGAAATAAGTATGGAATTTGTAATTCAAACCTCAAGTCAGCCTTTTGTGACTGTGAGATTTTCCTGATTTTTTTCCTCAAGAATAATCTG
>PVJO010015059.1:0-46252 GCA_004026905.1 Hystrix cristata
ATACCTTGCATTTCTCATGAGCAAGGTGGCTATCACAGCATAAATAGATGCTATTCTTGGTCAACAACATATATTTCCGCTCATCCATGCCTGCCCAACTATTGTTAATTTTCAATGCCATTTCTGCCAAGAGCAGAAAATAACATCACACCTCTTACGTGGCACCATGCATTGAGCGTCAGGCAGTGACCTTTTGCCAGGTTGATAAATTATTATCAGCCAACCATAATAAAAACAGCCTTTCATTCTTACTGGAATAGATACTACACGGGACGTGTATTTGTTCCTTACTTCCAAAGCATCTCCTAAGTATCAGCCACATGTTTACAGGATATTTTATTTACTACTGCACATAGTATAATTTTTGACCAAGAAATTTATTTCACGGAAAGTAAAGCATAGCAATACACTCACACTCACGAAATTTTTAACGGTCTAACGTTCTCCATCATGCTAAAGCAGTTATCTTGTTGGAACGGCCCTTTGGTGTCTTAGATATCTGACCAAAGAAGCAGCATTTCCTGAAATTCACGGGTTGAAATAATCCCTGATAATCTACTGGCAAGATGCTTGCTCTCTAGTTCCACAACTTGGGGTCCTGCTCATCTAAAAGTCTTGGTTCCAATAGAAGAACGCTTCTTCTAGGGGACATAACAGTGATTCCACTGAACTGGAGTCTGAGACAGACACCTGGCCACCTTGGGCCCCTGATGTCCCAGAATCAACCACGATAGAAGAGAGTTCTGCTGGCTGGAGCAACTGACCTGGACCAACAAGAGGAAGTCGGGTGGCCATGTGAGATGAGGGTAACAATGTCTCCATGCACGGGGTCCTCCCCAGTACTCACAGGTTCTGCGAGTGAAGGAAGTAGATGGAAAACTCTAACCCAATTCAGGCAGGTTTCCTAAAGGCTGACAACCTCCTTAACAAATGTTCATAACGCCCCACCAGGTAAGGACCCAGCAAGATGGTAGCTGAGGGAAAAGGAATATGAAATGCAGGGGAAGAAGGTACAAATACAAATTACAAATACAAACTACGACCACAGGGCCAATTGCAAAAATAAGCATTGTAATAAAAGAACATTTATTTTTTATTTTGCACTGAATATCTTTGCACAGGCATCAACTCAGTATTTTTGTTTTACTTCTCTGTCTTATTTTCTTGTCAAACAGAACATGTATTACCTGTTAAACTTATATATCAGCATTTAAGCTGCAGTATATGTACTTTAATGTGTGAAACAGAACATGAAACATCGTCTAATGACAAAAAAGGAAATATATATACTACTAGGAGGAAAAAGTGAACTTACATTTCATCACAGCTAACAAAGACACATCATGTTGGGTGGGAATTTAACTTTGTCATCATTTTAATTTGTAGGCTAAGTGTAATTGAAGAAGATGTTGACAGGTACTAAATTGATGATGCGGAGACTCAGCAAAGTACCATCTTGGCTACGCTGAACTATGTTTCCTAGCATCTTTCCCCCTATATACCTCCATTTACGGTGGACCGAGAGTAATGATTGTAGCTGATTTGGAGGGTGGACATCAAGCAACAAATGTTTTGCATTTTACACATGTCATTGTTGGCATGACAATTGTAATTACAGGTGAGATGCAGTGGGAGGGCTTAGAGCTTAGGCACTTGCCCTTTTGTCCTTTCTGCCTGTAGGACTCAGGAGGTTTTGTTTAGCTCTGCACTGATGGGACCTTCATTCTGCAGGGCTCCTATACCATCAAGTTCAGAGGCAATAAGATATGGAATGCATTTTATTTCATCTTTCTATAGATCCAGCTTCTGTTTGTGGGATCTAGATTTTCCTGAATCTCTCTCCGTTTACACTCATCTTCCCAAATTCATTCCTGGTGGACTTCAAATTCCAGCATCAGGGGTGGCAAAACTGGTACTTGCACTGCAGAGTGTATTATCATGGAAAGCTCTAAAAAGTTTGCCACCGCTGGGCTGGGACCTTGTGGAGACTACTAGCCAACAGCCAATTCTTCACAAATGTGTAAAGTCAAGTCCTGGGAACAAACCTATCTGTTCATCTATCTCTCTGTCTATGATCTGTATGTCTATTCTTCTGTCCATCTCCTCATTTCCTAGTGGCTCTCCTTCTCTGATTGAACTTTGATAAGAATGAACAACAAAAAAATTGAGTTTAATTTACCTCATGAAAAATTTCACTAAATTTGTACTATTAAAGAAAACAATAATATCTTTTATTTGGCCAACAGGATATTCCACTCCCCCTACAAGGTCTCTGTTTGTCCTTGTAGATGTACTAAAAATTGTGATTGAAGTTACCAGTGACTTAAAATTAATTTAAGCCAGATTAATAGTTGCATCCAAATCGATAATCATATGTAAATATCTGCAATGATACAGTCATTTTAATAGCATATATTTCATGATATCTCCTTCCCCATATTCAATGTAATTATATGAAATAAGTAAAAGGAAACTCACTTTACAGAATGAGAAAACTGAGGTTTGAGTTTTAGCTTTTCCTCCAAATTACCCAACAAGTAAAGGCAGTATAAATCGAATGTAGGATGTTTAATTCCATTCTTTATACATTTGTGCTCAAAATGCTACATTGTTAAATGTACACTAATGAGTTCTGCTGTGAGAATCAAATATGCCATTGTATAGAGCCTTGAGTTTATAGGTCTTCAATATGTGTGCTTGGCAGATTGTAGTTAGTGGTAGGATGATTACCACTATTAATATTTTATCTGAAAGTTCTTGACATAACTGTCCCACAGTTAGTGTTCTGTGTTGTCATGTCAATGACCTAATACTGAAAACAGCACACCAGAGGGCAGGTAATATGTATTAGATTAATTGTTTAGATTTAGACTAGCTGGACTCAGTCAGTTGCCAATCATGTGTTCTCAATACAACCAAACATCAAGAGCCTTGGTTCCCTCACCTATAATCCCCGCACCACAGTTGCCTCATACAACTATATGAATTTCATTCTGAGAGGAATTGGAAGGCTCTAGAATATTTCAAGAAGTACAATTACTTTACCATAAACAGGGCTGAGTTATAAACACAGAATAAAAAAAACAAAATTAGGAAATATCCCCAGGTTCCTAGATTGAACCACAGAGTAAATGATGTTGCTGTAAACCACTAAGGAAACCATGAAGAAACACCATTCTTTTGACAGTGAAGATGGTGGCACAAGAGTGTTACACAAAAATAAAGACTCCCACTTTTTGTTTATTACTTCCTAGAGAATGAATTTTGCTTCTCTGCTTTATTTTTTATGAACATCTACAGTTTTCAAGTCTGAGGCTTAACAAAATAGGCTATTACACTATTTCGAGAGAACCATTTGAATAAACACTCAAACACTTAAATGGAACTCTTTTAATTGGATATCAATCTTCAGAATATTTTAAAGATATTCCTCTCTGCTTTATTGTCATCTCAGTTCAGGATCTTACAGAAATATTTCTTCAATAACCCAGTTCTATTATTTTAAACATCACTCCTTTTAAAGAGAAAAATCTTAGACACTTCTCTATGTGAAAGAATGATTCATACTCTATTCTAATTTTACTTTCTTGAGTCTTCATTTGAGTCATTGCCCAACTTCTAATTTAAGGTACATTTTTCTCTCTCTTAGGTGATTTCTGGCTATTCAGTCCAGCTTGCCAAATATACTAGATGTCCTAAAACGTACAAATACTTGGGTTACTCTCATACTTGTAAATAAAAGGACTCTGGTTTTTATAGAAAAACGCCTAAATTTCTACATATATTTCAAAAGTAGCAAACAGTATGACACAAAAAGTGCATATATGAATTGGTTTTTGAGCCTTAATATGGAGTCTATAGGCTTTATTTTTCACATTCTCTAAACCAAAAATCAAGAAATAGGCATGCACTGAGAAATACAACATTAATCCAGAGGTGACAAAGGTAAAACACGAAATATCAACCCCTTGGACTTCTTAACAGTTCCTTTCTACAAGGCCCTCACACCCCAAATTCCTTAAAGATGCTCTAAGTCTGTAAATTAACTTAATTAATGAACTAAAGGAAAAAACCTGATCTTAAAATACAGAAACAGAGTTTAGAGACTCTTTTTAGATAAAAACATTTGGACTGCTTATCTTAAAAAAAAAAAAAATAGGCTGGGCCCTTACCTTTCTCCTGTAAAATGGGTGATCCTTTTACCTGTAAAATGAACCATTACCTTTCTGTCACTTTGTGGGCTATATCACTTCCTCATGCAGTAAACCAAGTCCAAGCCTTCTGTAGATACACTAATTCCACAGATTACTACTGCCCAAAACATACAAATATTCTTAGCTCCAGACTGTAATACATCTTTCTCCTTTTTGATGACCCAGACTATTTCACTGAGGGTTAATTTCTTTAAAAATTTTCTTTAAAAATTCTGTCTGATGAATCCCTTTATGCCCTTTAAAAATAAAAATTGAAAATCCAATAAAAGTAACACTCCGCAGAAGGAATGTAACATTATGTACTGCAAACATATATTAAAAAAAGGAAGAGGATCAAAACATGGGCAGAGGGGTCACAGAGGGAAGGAAAGGGTATGAAAAAAAAAGAATTAAGACTTTTTAGGTATGTGTAGCACCTCCCCACAAGGAATACAAACATTATGTGCTACACATATGTACTAATGAAATTAAAAATTTTAAAAATCCCACGCGAGTTTATTTTGGCAACTCACATGGGCTTCATCATAGTATTTACCTCTTAAATAACTACTGGTTTATGGTTTCCTTGATAAGACTTTCAAGGTCTTAATGCCAAGGACTATGGTATGAAATTTTGCACACATTATTCCTGATATAATAGATGTCCCAGAAACTTTCACAGACAGGAGGAAGCACAGACTGATACCTGACAGTAGTAGAAGCCTCACATACTTAGTTACTGCTGCCGGCATGTCAGTAGCAGGCAACGGCTTGTAATTGCCAGGATGATGTTATTATTTGCCATTTGCTAAATGGAGCACTAGCTCAGGCTAGAGTCTCCTGCACTGTTTTCTTCAGTGTGATGGGAACATGTGGAGTTTGTCAGCCAGCATGGATAAATTTGTCATTGGCTATAACCCTTTCTGGGTCATTCAGGTGTAGGTTAAGAAGAAAAATGATTGTAATGCTGGCGAGAGGTATATTCATTTGGCAGCCCTCATACTGAACACAGTGTACTGAAAGCAAAGGCTGCTGGCAATAGCCTTGAGTCCAAGTTTCCTGGGAACCCTTTACCCTCTTGCTCCTTGCTCCTGACCTCTCATTCATCTTCAGAGGCGAAACAGGAGTTCCTCTCCCTGGCCCCTTCAAATTTGGAATCACGGCCCACTCCCACTCATGCTGTCAATCACTGCCAATTTACAGGGCTATGAGAACAAGGTTGTACGGCCTTTGGAAGCAGAAAAAGAAAAGAGAAATTGTTGGGTGAACATGAGCTTGGGAGATGCTATTAATATGCATATTTGCCTTGCCTTTAGTTAACTGCCTTAGGCTATCTGACTTGTAAGCAATGACTATCTCACAGATGACTAAAGGAAAAAAGCTACAAGGCATTTGATGTCCATGTTCTACTTGGGGCGTAAACTGTAACGTTCTTCAATATGAACTCTATACACAAGGTATCTCAAACTTTATATCAGAATCATCTGGAGGGCTTTGTTTGTGCACGGTTTGTTGGGTCCCATTGCCTGAGTTTCTGATTCAAGTGCTTTGGGACTGAGGCCAACAAATGCAATTCAAATAAGTTCCCAAGGGAGGCTAATGGTACTGATCAATTGAGGCTAATAGGACCTTATTTTAGAAACTATTGCTATGAACATCACTGTAAATTTGGCCTTAAGATCATTTGATCTCACTTGATATAAACAACTACAGTTGATATAAACCTGCAAATGTATATTAACCTCACCAGAAAAGTGAACAAACCAAAAATATATGAAAAAGAGCTGAATTTAGTATACTGGAGGTGTACTACAGGACCCAAATCCATCAGGCAGAATTCCCCTTTTTCAGGGTCCACACACTTTCTAGAAGAAAATGAGGAGCAATAAAATGATAGGCATGCCTGACATTAAAGAAAGTCTTATCCGTGCCTCATGTGACGAAGAATTTGTTTAAGAACAATTCACAGCTGTGGTAGTCTGACCCCTAAGTAAGCCAAGTTCATGAAGTCCTCAGCTGTTGGTTAAATACGTGCAAATAAAGTACAGTAGGTGATAACAGAGGCAGATGTCATGTAAAACGGTGACACGTCTTTTCCCACTCTTCGAGCTAAAGGACAAAGTGTGTGGCCTAACCTTTCCTTAAGTTTCATTTTAGCTCTTTGTTACTCATCCACAGTCCCTCTTGGAGAAGCTAACTCTTTTCCTGTACAGCTGTAAGTTATTTGAGTAGATAACCTGCCTTTAAAATATGACATGCTTTAAAGTCTTGGAAAAACACATTGTAATTTATATCAGTTGAGAAAGTGATATAGATCTCAATTGAGAATTCTGCCCCACAGAGGATATTTGGTAATGTCTGCAGGTATTTTAGGAAGCTGTAACTGGGTGGATGCTATTGACATCTAGAGGGTTGAGGGCAAGGATGTTGTGAAGTGTCCTCCCACGCACAGGGTAACTCCCACAAGGAAGAATCAACCAGCTCCCCAGGCCAACATGCCGAAGTTGAGAAAACTTTGTCTATACTCAGGAAATGAGTGGATTGAAAAGAATCCGCCTCTTTACCTGCATTACCCAGGCATGAAAATAACGTGCTAAGACTAGAGTACAGAGCCAGAGAATTCTTCTAGAAATGTGCTCACACACTACTCTGACTTCCCAGTGACTGACCAGGCCTCTTACAACCTTACTTATCAAATGAATACATTAGAATCAAATTCACATCTAGGACAGGGTTTACTTTGCCTACCTCTTTTTTTTTTTTAAGAGGCATTAATTGTTATCAAATATGAAAGAATCCAATAGGCTCTTGCCGTATGCCCCATTCATTGTACCAGTGATGATGGCCCTTCAGACACTGGTGCTAGCACTGACATTCAAAACGTCACACAGAGAATCTTTCCACATTCTACCCCAGCAATGCAGCTGTAATAAGGTTGGTATATTAAAAAATACAAACAAGAGTTGGTCAAACGAAAGCATTTTGAACATACTTCTCAATAGTTCATTTTTTTTCTGAGTGTGATTCTTTTTAATCAGTCAAAGTAAATCGATATTTATGGCATCCAAGAAATCTGACTAATGCTAGGAATTACTGAATAGGCAATTACGTTTCAAAAACAAAATTAAAAAAAAAATTAACAAAACAGCCGTATAATACAGGAAAAAAATGAAGTAGCAATATAGTAAAACCAAATGGATTTCAAAGAGCCCAGGGATTCAAGGCTTTTTCACAATTCATTTTCAAAACCTCTTTTTCATACTCATAGATTCAAATTAAATAATAGAATCAAAGAAAGAAATAAAAAGAATTATTACAGGTATCTCTTTTACATAGTGTTCTTGAGGAGTTTTTGACTACAAATAGAGTGGCAGCTTTATCTTCTTTAACAGTAAGCTTTAGGGAACAAAGTTGAGGTTCATGAGGAAGTAAGTCAACCTCATGAAATGCTTAACAATTCATAAGTAAAGAGTTATGTTTTAGAAAAGCATATATATTCTCCCTCACTTCAAATTCTAACATATTTATTAATCTGAAATATCTTTTTTCCCATTGTTGAACTAGGAAGGAATATGATTTGCTAAAGTCATTTTTATTCCAATTTACTTACTTGATAATTATAACTGTCAAATTTTTACCATCAATTATTCCTATATTATTTAATACAAGACCTAGAATCCATCAGTCACAGATAAACTGCTGAGTCACACCATTCTCTAATTTCTCTGAATTATAAATTTAGGTATTTGTATTTAAATCAATGCATAGTTATGCTCATTTATCTTTCTAAGATCACAAGTCACTTTTTATTATCTACAAGAAAAAGTATGATAAACTATACCTTATTTAAGCACCCACTCCACGAATAAAATTTTTTGCGATGTTTTCCTTTTTTAGCGTGAGGTTTACGAGTTACCAACTCTGAGGTTTGCAGGCCAGTTTTCAAGTTTTAACTGTGAAGATTTCCATGTCCCTGGACACTACTCCAACAGGGACAGGTGGTTACTCCAGGAGGAGTTTGATTCTTGCCTTCTGAGGTCATTTAAGAGTTTCACTTCCACATGGTAAAATGACTTTTTCCAAAAGAAAAGAGCAGGATTTTTGGAATTAGGCTCAAAAAGGTTCCAATCCATGAGGTCTTTTATTTATTAGCTGTCTGATCTTAAATAATTTAATCTCCTGAAGCCTTATGCTTACATATGAAAGGAGATAATAAAGCAATCATCAGGGTGGTTATGCTACACTCATAAGACATGCAAACAGCTTAGTGCTCAATATGCCTTAGTGAATCAATAAATAATAGTCTTATTATCAAGACTCAAGTCAAAACATGATGTAACCTTTTAGCTATTTGATATGGCAAAATGTTACAAATATTGAGTAACTGGAATTTTTGAAGGTAGAAATTTATGTGGAAAGTTGTATAAGATTTCACCACATCCAGTCATGTCAAGAATTTTATAATTCAGTGGGGAGCACAGCAGAGAAACAATTACATATATTTAAGTTTACAAAGTAAAAGCAATTCCAAATACATTGATCCAAATAATCCTAAAGCTGACTTCTATGAAACCTTTGGACACAACTCTCCTTAAATCTTTGGTTCTAAATATCAAGAAAGTGACACAAGAATTACTGCTAACTCATAGTCATGGCTTCTCAGCTTGTGATTTCAGGTTATTTATTCTGTTCCATATCCTCTGTATTTATTTATGTTTTCTCTGGCCTCCAAGTCTTCCATTTTCTGTAAGGGAACTATCACAACTAGATTTCGGTATTCAACCCAGCGTCCATGTTCCACTGAACTTGGTCTATTTTCTTCCTAAATCTCTTAACCTTTCTCCTATTGGACATATATAAACTGATCACGAATTTCCAGGGAAATTCAGAGGTGCACTAAGTGGCAGAGTCGGTGGAAGAACAGTTGAGCATTCATTACAAAGTCAGATGAGTTCTTTGTCATTTAAGGAGACAGAAGAGACTGACATTAAAATAAGGTTCATTAAAAGTGAATTTTAGCCTGACCATTTACTGGGCCAAAATATCTGGAGAGTATTCTAATTTATACCAGAGTGTCTTCAAAAATATGTGAACTCCTAACACAAGGGAATTGGTAAAATAACAAGCTTTGGGTTTTGTAACTGAAGTGATATATCTATTTATTTTTCATAGCACTGCCATATATCAGCCTAAGTACATTTCAACACAAAATCTGGTATGTTTTTAAAAAGTATTATTCACGGAGCTGGGGATTTAGCTCGGTGGTTAGAGCGCTTGTCTAGCAAGCACAATACCCTGAGTTCAATCACCCGTACCAAAAAAAAAAAAAGAAAAAAAAGTATTACTCTCTCCTTGCCCTTCAATTTTTACTATACTAGCTTGCCAGGATACATATTGACAAATATGTATTTCAAGGAAATAAGGGGTTATTCAGGCTAAAGTAGCCCCCTCCATTGCTTACCCTTACATAAATTAAAAAAAAAAAAAAACAACAATAACAAAAAAACAGACGGCAGTTAAGGCACACAACGCAAAAGTGCAAGTATCTCAAATGCAGTCAATGACCATAGCAAACACCTCTGCTTGTCCTCACAAAGCTACTGTAACTCAGAAACCCCCTCAAATATCATTCGCGTTTTCTTCTCCAACATTTAAATTAGGCTTATTTATTTACATAATGATTTATAACATGTTTGGCCTTCACAAACTTTAATCCTCTTAAGAGACTTTTGGATAGTTAAGTGGCAGCTCTTCATAAAAGAAAGCGATTCTTACAGTCTACTTTGGGAAATGTGTGAGTCAGTGAGGAGATAAACTCTAGTGCATAGGAAAAAATCATTTAGGATCAAAGAGCAAGGATCAAAGGCTGTTTTCTTCCAATGCATAATGACTAGCAATATGCAACCTCTTTATTCTTCTAATATCTTTCTCTTACTTGGGAAAACAAAACAAAACACTACAACCAGATCTTGTT
The DNA here is from genome assembly GCA_004026905.1 of Hystrix cristata. Lineage (NCBI taxonomy): Eukaryota > Metazoa > Chordata > Mammalia > Rodentia > Hystricidae > Hystrix > Hystrix cristata. Next base: position 10,168 of record PVJO010015059.1, read on the forward strand.
AATAGATTCAGTATATGTTTTCAAATTTTATTTAAAGAGTGAAGACTTTTAAAATCTAACATATTTGTCACATTCATACCACTGAGACAAAATACCCAATACCCAAAATCTAAAGAAGGAGGGTTTCATTTTGCCCCAAGGTTTCAGTTGGTTCAGTCCATGGTTGGCATGTTGGACATGGTGGGCAGAAGGACATGGTGAAAAGACACAGCTGAGGAAAACTGCTTAGGATATGGCTGCCAGAAAAGTGAGAGAGAAAGGAGGAACCAGTGACAAGAATATGCCCTTTTAAGTCCCACCTTCAGTGACCCATCTCTTCTGAACAGGTCACACTTCCTAATAGCATATGAACTACTGAACTCATCAATGGACAGACCCACCGATCATTAAAGGATCCCAGTAATTGAATCACCAGCCAAACATGAGATTTTGGGGGACATTTTAGATCTAAACTATAACATCTATCAAGTCAAGGTACAGTGATAAAAACAGCATAGTGTTGGAAAAACAAAAATAAGAGCAGAAACAAAATGTATGAATCAATGGAACACAAGAGAGGATGTAGAAACAACTCCAGAAACACTCAGCTCTATTATGTTTGACAAAGGGACCAAGTTCTTTTGCTGGAAGAAAAATAACCTCTTTAACAAATAGTGTAGGGTAAACTGGCTTTCCACACGCTGAAGACTGAACCTAGACCCATATCTCTCGCTATGCACTAAACTACCATCAAAATAGATCAAAGATTGAACATTAGAGGAGAATACTTAATCTGCTGGAAGATGAAATAGGTAAAATATTTAAAGATACACGTGTAGGCAAAGACTTTCTGAACAAAATTCCAGTTGCATAAGAAATAATGCTAAGAATCAACAAATTAAACCAGCAAGAATCACATCACATTAAAAAGCTTCTGCACAGCAAAGGGTACCACAAACAGTGTACAGACAACCTACAGAAAAGAAAAAAAAAATGTTGTCAGCATCTCCTCAAATGACTAATATGTAGAATACATAAAGACCTGAAAAAAATTAGACCTCCCCAAATTTAAAGACACAGCAAAAAATGGACATCTGAAAGGAATAGACACTTCTCAGATGAAGAAATACAAATGGCCAATAAATACATGAAAAAATGTTCAACATCATTAACCATTTGAAAGAAAGCAAATTAAAAGAACACTGAGATTCTATCCCACCAGAGAGAATGGCTATCATCAAAAAATCAGCCAATAATAAGTGCTGGTGAGGCTGTGAGGAGAAAGAAACCCTTTTTCTTTACTGGTGGAAGTGTAAACTGATAACAACCAGTGATACAACCAAGTGTGGAAGTTCCTCAGAAAATCAAGTACAGAAATTCCATTTGACCCAGCTATTCCCCTTTCAGGTATATTCTCAAGAGTTAAAGACATTATACCAGAGTGATGTATGCATAACCATACATGTAGCAGTACAATTTATAATAACTAAATCTTAGAAATGGTCTATATGCCCGTCAACAGATGAATGAATACAGAATATAGGATATTCATACACAATGGAGTACCATACTGCTGTAAAGAAAGACAAACCTGAGTCATCCATAGGAAAATGGACACACCTTGAGACCATAATGTTAAGTGAAGTAAATCAGACACGTAAGCTTAAATATTGCATGGGTTTCTCTGATATGAAAAACTCAATATATAAGTAAAGTGCCAAATAAAAGACAAATAATAGGAACAGAGAGAAAAAGTTATTGTAAGCCAAAACAGACAACGTATCTAAAATTGTATTCTGATTTAGTATAATTGTCTTATGTGTTTTATATCTTTTATGGCCCATTAGTCTGTTTGTTAATCCATATAGATGATAATTAACTTTATAAGAACTTAGATAAATAAATGAATTTAATGCTGGCAAAATAAAAGGCAGTGGATGGAAGGTCAAAAGAAAAGGAATTGAGATGTGTTATGCGTATGTACGAATTCCCTACAGAGAATGTAATCATTATCTACTACAAACAGATAGTAATAAAAAATTAAACATTAAAAAAAGAAAATTAAAATGTAGGCAAAAAAATTGTGTGAGACATTTACTGCTTTTTAAGATGCTCACTTCAGAGCTAATTTTAATACTATAATAGATAATATTTATGTACTTACTAAATATTTTTAGCAAGTGAAAAAAGAAAAATCAATCATATTTCTTTTTCTCTCACCATGTGACTTAAGCCTCTCTTGATTAATTTCTAACTTCCTTGGATTAAACTGTATATCTTCACATTCAATTCTAAATATTTTACATATTTTTAAATGGCAGAGACTTTGGGACTTCAGTATATATCCCAAATGCCTCACCTGGTACAGGAAAGGTCATCTATGAAGGCATGAGATTTACCGCTAAGTAGTTGTGATGGGTAATCTCGTTGACTTGAGCCCTGTTTAGGAGAGATGCCTAGTAAAGCACATTCCTGGGTGGATCTGAGTTCGCGGTACAGGTAGCACCATGTACCACGGGGACTACATCCGGTTCCTGGGCCTTTTCCTTCAGGCTCTTCCCCTGCTCTCTGCATCCTGGATGCCATAGGTTGAGGGGCTTTCTTCTGTCACACCCTTTAACCAAGATGTTTCTGCCCTGGAGAAATCTCTGAAACCATGAGCCACCGTTTTGTGGGAGGCAGGTATTTTGTTCCAGCAATGGGAAGCTGATTAATACAGTAATATACAAATAGGTTATTATAGAGATGATCATAAGAGTTAGTCTTAGCTTGTTCCTGATTCATATTTCATTTGTAACACAATTTTCACAGCAGTTGAAAAGAAGTTTTGCTTGTATATATGTATTCCTCTCTATTTTTTCGTTTACAAACATGTTGGGATTCATAACAGATACATGATTAAGTCTGCATCTCACTGTTTATTTATTCACTGATTTAACAGTACCCATTGGTATGCATGCATTCATAATAACAGCACTGTCTTAGCCACTTTCTCACAGCTGAGACACAATACCTCCTACCACCTGCAGTTTAAAGGAAGAGAGCTTTATTTTACCTTATGTTTTATAAATCTCAATCCTCGCATCATGGGTAGCACGGTGCGGGGTCCGGGGGGAGGAGAGCTGCCCACCTCATGGCAGTCAGGAAGCAGAGAGGGCAGGAATGAGCCAGGGAGGGAGGTGCACCTTTTCAGTCCATGCCCCACAATCCAATCAGCTTTCAAAAACCTGCTTACTGGGGGCTGGGGATTTAGCTCAGTGATTAGAGTGCTTGCCTTGCAAGCACAAGGCCCTGAGTTCAATCCCCGGCACCACAAAAAAAAAAAGAAAAAAAAAAAAACCTGCTTATGAGTGCAGGAGGCTTTGGGAGGACATCTAGATATAAATTACAACAAAAACTATAAGCCTTATTGTCCTGTGTTACAAATACAAAAATAAGAAAAATCCAGATTTCAGTGCAGGTCTGTCTGAAACCGAGTCTCTTTAGACTTCATTGTCTCTCCTAACCTTGTATGTAAAACATGCATTGGTTAAAATTAATTGATTATATATTTTGTTAGCAACAACTGAAAATTATATTCTTTTTTTTTTGTATTTTTGTCCAGTTTGGCTTCAAATATTCCCCTCTATAACCTGTTTATGAGAATGGAGAGAAACGCATCATTTTTTATAGAACATTTACAAACACAGCAGTCACTATTACACTTTCTTTTTATCTATATTTAGAGCTGATCATCATCTGGTAAGTACTCAGTATACACAGGAAGTTTGTTGGAAGTCAGTTCTTACTGTGCAGGGTTTGTGTCATAGCATTTGCCATAGCGCTCCCACGTGCCATAAAGAGTTTCATGGTCAAGTAATCCACAGGTAGCAGAGACCCTGTGAATTTCCCACTCCCAGGCAGGAGTTAAGGGGCCAGCTGACTACTGGTGGAGAATACAGGGTAAAATGACCAAAGTATGCGTCCCATATTTTGTCTTTTACCTCCACAGCACTCTTTTCTTTGGGGAAAACACACCTAGATTTTCTTCTGCGCTTCTCTTCCTTTGTCACTGTAGGAAAGCTAGATGGGGTATTAATATGTTCTGTCCAGCTTGCCCTACCAAATGGGTGGCAAATTGTTCAAAATAGCCAATCAAGTACTTATTCACAGAAATCTGAATCTTGAACAAAGATTCAATCTGGAATCTTCCCTTCAATTTTGTTGATGTGGTAGGTAAAACTGCCCTCCAAGGATATAAGTTGAATTCCTAATTCTAGTTCCTGTTAACATGACCGAACTCTACAAGAAAGCCATTTATTTGCAGATATAATCAAGTTAAAATGAGATTAATAGAGTGGGCCCTAATCCAGTATATAAGAGAAGAGACACAGAAACAAACCTCCCAGGGAATTCAGCAGATGATGACAGATGTAGCTGTTGGATTGATGTGTTTACAAGCCAAGAATTGCTAGGACCTTCAGAAACTAAGAAAAGAGCATGAGACAGATTCTCCCCCAGAACCTTCAGAGAGACATAACATAAAGAAAAACTTTATGTTATTTTAGGCCAACAATTTTATATTCTCTTATATCAAGCATAGGAAAATGATACAATCAACTACTGCAAATTCTTCAGGTATTTTTTTTAAAGGTTAAAAAAAACCCTCAAAAAACAAACAAAAAAATGCAGAGAATCTCATATTTACTGCTAAGCAAACTTTATTTATTTTTTTTTTCAGGTATTCTCTGGGTGATAGTATACAGAAGGGGGCTAACTCCTTCCTCCAGCCAAGTTCTAATAATCCTATTCTGTTTTATCTAATTGATTAATCTTAAAAGAAGACACATAATACAGCTCTGACCAATGACTGGCAAAGTTCTCTCTTGATAATATATCAAGAATTTCCTGAGAATGAAATTTCCTTCCATACAGAAAAGAACCAGAAGGTGAGGACCACATTTTCCTCCACCCAATTAATGCCTGCTAGAGAATTAATTCTCGTGGAATGTGACAGATACCTTGTGAACACAGGAGGAGCTATTTCACATAAACACATACACATACATACATACACACACAAACACACGCACACTAAATATTAAAGATACAAAATAAGGTGAATTTGGTACACTGGCTTACCTGGGTAAGCCACTATACCAACTGTGGAGTCGGTCGCTTCAGTCCTTACGATGTGAGATGAATAAGTCTCATTATCTAAGTAGATCTCACTAACTCATCAATCTTTTTATACTTTTTTTACTGTGCATTTGGATAGTTATGCCAAGCGCATCTTCACTGTACAGTGTCATGGTTTGGAATGTGTCTAAGTACTTCAATTCCATATGCAACCTATTCAACAAGAGTGGCATTGGCGCTCAGATTCCTGAAGATAACTTCTGATGGTACGGAAAGTACTTTTGTTTTCTGGTGTTATATTACATGATGGAGATATCTGAACACGAGAACATACCTATTCATAGGGACTAAGAAACAGTCATGAGTTACAGATACAGATTCAGACATGATGGACTCCTTAAAATTTCCTGAAATTGGAATTCCTTTCATCTGGTTCTAACATTTCCAAGGTCCTTGTTCACAGATTTTGGGTATTTTTAGTTTCTATTTAAGGGAGAATAAAAGGGAAAAAAAAACTGGGCCAGGGAAGTAAAAAGAGAGCTACAAAAGTAAATGAATAGCTCTGGCATAATGCAGACTTGGGATATATTAAGAGCTATATATTTTTATTCCTGGAGTCTGGATATGGGGACCTGAATCATGTTAGAACTGTCCAATAAAACTTTTGTTACAGTAAGTTTCTGTGCATGCTTAAAGACGATAGAGTTTAGTCTGAGGAAGAACTATTGTATTAGAAAATGTCCTTCTGAGTCACAGAGCGTCTATTCTTTAAGTAAACAAAGTTAAGCATATCTTAGAAATGAATTTTGCAATCTTTACAGTCTTCCATAATTAGCATGCTTGCATTCTTTCTTATTTTTGCCTTCTCCTGGTTTCAAGATGGTTCCTGCAAATTCAAAGACCATTGACTTTTCTCCACCCAAACATATAGAAAGATGGGCAGCTTCTTGCTGTACTGATTTATCATGAAAGTCATCCCCCCAAGTAGACTTTATCCTGGGCTTTGTTAACCTCAGGTGTGTCCCAAGACCACTTTCACTCATAAAAGGGACCATCAAAGTAAAAACAGAACAGTCAAGGTTGGCTGTAACAATCATCCATCATGCACTATGAACCAAAGTAGGGTACTGTAAGCAAGGTAGAAAAAGAGCCAGCGGACCCCAAGCAGGACAACAGTGGTATGTGCCATACTAATGATGTTCATAAAGGGGTCTAAACTGTTTCATAGTTGAGCATTTTGCTTGATACACTATTCTTTTGCCATAATTTCACATACAGTCAGAACGCAGTTAACATTATCCATACCACTGGATGAGTCCAGACAATATACAAAAGACTCAATTAATGTGTTTTAATAACTAGGCTCATGCTTATTTGCAGGTTGGCATTATAAATATTCACCAGACCTGGACCACGTACCTTCTGACTCTTGCCCAAAGTCAAAATGACCATGGCAGGTAAATGTTTTGAATTGATTTAGGACATAGAGGAAGCCTAGACGTTGTAAGTGAGGATACAAAAGAGGACTTCAAGAACTGCTTCAGAAGTGGCATGAAAAATGGGCAGAACTTTGGGCAGTGCACCTGGTCAGACATTTTCCCCAGAAGAAAAATTGGCCTGACGTGCACCTAGATCCTGATTCACAGGCTATAGACAATGAATGGTGTGCTCAGATGGTCAGGGACTTGCAAAGAACATGACTGGAAAACTGGTAACAAAGACATTCGGGGAAGTGGTATGTGGATAGACCTCACCACGTGGTCAAAGGATGTAAAGATATTTGTGTCCCATCAAGCACTCATCTAAAGGTAACCTCAGCAGAAGACACCATTAAAAAATCAAGTGGGTAGAATAACCTATTCTATCGAGAGCAGCCAGTCTTTTTCTTCAATCATCCCTGTCGTTATTCAATGGGCTCATGAACAGAATGGCCTCAGTGGCAGCGACGGAGGTTACACATGGGCTCAGCATCATGGACTCACACTCACCAAATCTGACCTGGCTGTAGCCGCTGCTGAACACCCAAAATGTGAGCAGCAGAGAGTAACAGGAAGTCCTTGGTATGGCACCATTCCCCAGGGCAATCAGGCTGTGCCTGGGGGCAGGTTGACTATATTGGATGCTTCCATCATTAAAAGGGCAGTGCTTTGTCCTTATTGGCATCTACCGCATTCCTGGTATGGATTTGCCTTCCCTGAATATAAGGCTTCTGCCAAAATCACCACTTGTGGACTTACAGAATGCTTCATCTATGCTCACGATATTCTGCACAGCATTGCTTCAGACCAGGGAATGCATTTTACCGCTAAAGAAATGAGGCAATGGGCTCAAACTCGTCTAAGTCACTGGTCTTACTATGTTCCTCCCCATCCAGAAACAGCTGGATTGACAGAGAGGTGGAATGGCCTTTTGAAGATGCAGTTACAGGACCAGTTATGAGGCAATACCTTGCAGGGAGGTGCAAGATTCTTCACAAGGCCATAAATGCAAACAAAACAAAACAAAACAAAAACAACAACAACAACAAAACACAAGGCCATAAATGCTTTTAATCACCATCCACTATGTGGTAGTGTGTCTTCTGTAGCCAGGATTCATGGGACCAGGAATCAACGGGTGGAAGTGGGAAATGGTACCACTGACTATTACCACCAGTGGCCACTAGCAAAATTTATCCTTATTTTAACAGCCGTATGCTCTGCTGGTTTAGGAGTCTCAGTTACAGAGGGAAGAGAGCTTGCACAAGGAAGCACAACAATGATTTCACTGAACTGGAAGCTAAGACCTTCCCCGGGTCATCCTGGGGTCCCCACCTCTGAGTAAACAAGTGGAGAAGGGAGTTACAGTGTAGCAAGGGTGACTGATCCAGACTATCAAAGGGACACTGGCCTATTACTCCCTAATGGAGAAAGGAAAGAATATACTTGGAGTGCAAGAGATCCTTCAGGGTGCCTCATACTATTATCATGCCCTGTCATTAAGGTCAATGAAAAACTACAGCAACCCAATTCAGGTAGGATGACCAAGAACCAGTGGCCAAGAAGCATTAGGAAGGAATGGATTACCCTTCCAGGAAAAGAAACGAAACCTGCTGAGGTGCTTGCTGAAGGCCAAGCAAATGCAGAATGGGTAGTAGAAGAAGGTAGTTATAAATATGAGCTATAACCACGGGGCAAATTACAGAAATGAAGATTGTAATTGTCCTCACCTATTTAGTTAATGTGCTTCCTTTGTAACACAGTGTTGATTCTTATTTGATCTAGATTTAATACTGATTCTTAAGTACTGTTAAACCTATCTTATAATGCTTACATTACGAAATGTTAGAAATAAGCATCTCCCAAAGAAAAACTTTGCCTTTTATTGTTGGGAGGGAATGAGTGTTTTTCGCTACGTGTACAGGATAGTTGTGTTGTGTTAGGTACAATTAGAACTCACTATTGCATCTGGAGACTAAGTATGTTTAAGGAATTCTGCCTTTTTGTCAGATTGGCCAGGGCTGTACTTCTAGTTAAATGTGGTGTCAACTTGAATAAAGAACACCTAGCAGGTTGGTTTAGCACAGTTCATGGTGTTTTTGCTTGAGGGACTTACGGAAAACGGAAGACTCTTTCGGGAATTGAGAGGCTTCATGAATGGCTCTGTGAGTGGAACAACCAATTACCTTTGTGCTGAAAAAAAAACAAGCAACACCAATCCCTGAAAGACTGGAAATCTGTAAAATGAGGAGCTAATTTGAAGGATCAAATTACTCTCCCTACCAGCACTATCTCGTCCTCTAACTTGTTTTATTTCCTTCACGTTTTATTTCCTTCACTGTGTTCATCAAACAGAGAATAGTATTTATTGCTTATTTTTCATTTATTATTTGTCCCCTCTTGTAAGGAGAATGAAACCTGAATAAAAATAGGAGTCCTGTCTACTTTCATTATTAACATATTCTCATTACTACAAGGATACCTGGCACAAGGTAATTAATCAAAAATGTTATCTGAATGAATGAATGAATGACATTATTCTGAGAAATTAAGGAACAAGACCATTAAGAGGATCTGAGGTTAGCATCACTGATTGCATCCTGCAAATATTATAGTGACAGGAGCCAGAATATGGCAATGAGGAGCAACGTGGAATGCTCAGTCAACGATGAGAGTAGGGGGAGGAGAAGGAGATACAACTAACAAACTCTGTATCTGGAAGAGTGAGGTAGAGAAGAGAAACAATTCTAGAGGAATATGGTCCACGAAACAGAAGCAATGGCTTCTTAATTTACTTTGAAAAAGAGATGAATTGCTCAACTAAACATTAACTCTCACTGGTCCTAACTTTTAAATTCCAAATTCTAAAGAAAGGTTAGACAATCTAATCTAGAGCTGAAAGAAACTCTAAACTATGTTTTCTTTGCATGGCAATTGTAGATTGCAAAGTACATCTGTATAATCCTAAGCATTTCTTGGCTTGCAGTCTGGAAAATGTCAGTGGCTCGTATCTCATGGGAAATGTTGTAAACATTTTAATTACATACCATTCTGCTTCTGTCTCTTATTTTCTGGAGAAACAAGGCTCCTATTACATCTTCCCTCCTCAGAGATACACACAGAATGCAGAGAGTATAGGGGCCTCCCAAATTGCTCATTACAGTGAAAATATGTAGATATGTATATGGGCATACTATCTGTCTGCTGTGTGTGTGTGTGTGTGTGTGTGTGTGTGTGTGAGAGAGAGAGAGAGAGAGAGAGAGAGAGAGAGAGAGAGAGAGAGAAACATATGAAACACATTTCTTGATTTAGACTAATATTTCATGATTTGTCAGCAGAATAGAAATTCAGGAGATCTTCCAGTTCTAAATTTTAGAGGCTACAGCAATGCAGGAAGCAGTGAGCAGTTTCTATTGAGAGAGACCAGTTACTCATTAGAGACCAGAAGATAAAATGCAGGAGAGATCATGTATTCACCACATACTCTGAGAGACATCAATGTAGGCTGAAAAAGATATTGTAAGCTATTATAATTTTAAAAATACCTAAAATGTGTTTTTCTAGATTCAGTTACTCAAATACTGAGAAACATGGTTCATCATATTATGTGATTATTAAAAAGGCCAACAAGTAGAGCAATTTTCACACTTTTAGTATAATTCAACAAATTTTAAACCCTTTGTGTTTGATATGGAATTATTTCTATTCATCAAATGTGTCCTTGAAAATCTTTCAAGAAAAATGTTAGATACTTATGATGGCATTACTGGGCCTTCATAAGTATTTGTGGGAAATAAATTTGAGTATTTCATACATATTTTTAAGTAGAGGCTTAAGATCTATGCCAAATTTTTCCAAAATAGTTCCCCATCATTACAATGTGTGCTAATGGAAATAAATGTACCCCACTGCCCTGTTGACGTCTCCCCTTGGATATCTAATGAATGATTGAAATGTGGCTCACTCATGAAGAAGAGAAAAAAATAAAAAAAATAAAAACCCTGTACACTTGCTCCAAACTTTGGCTTTTTCCCACATCAGTAATAGTCATTGTGCCTGGGCCAGTTATTTGGGTTCAAAATGCCCTCGTCAGGCTTATCTCTTTCATTTCCTCTTTCCAATATTTAATTCCTTGGCAAAGTATTTTATCTCTATTTTTGAAACATTTTTCTCTATGTAGCTGATATTTGATATTTATACTTTGAACAAATATAAAGTTCCTATAATTTAATTTCCATACAGTAGTCCTAGTGATTTGTTTATAAGGAAAATAGTATTACATCTATACTCTGATTAAAATATTCTAGTGAATTCTAATTGTTTTGAGAATGGACTACAAACAGCTTCTTATGATAATGGCCTTGTCCGTAAGATCCCACTGCATCCTCTCCCCTAGTCAATATCTCTCATCCTTCATGGCCACTTTCAAACTCTCCATTTTAAACAGCTCAAGAAAGAGAAGTTCTACCTTGGAAGGTTCTTTCACTAAATGCAAGTGAAAATTGTGGACTTGTGTTACGGCTTGCGTCTAGATTCTCCCCCAAAGCCTCAGGCAGTCAAAGTGCTTTTTCAGAGGTGGCTGGATCTATAGTGTGTAATGCTGGGATTAAGGGTATGTGATTAGCAAATCAGTCCTCCGATTGGTTTGGCACCACCCTAAACCCACTAGCCTAGACAGAATACAAAAAGGGGCCAAAAGCAGCTGCTGAGATTTGCTTGCTTGCTTTCTCTGTCATCTGCCTGCCATGATCTGTTTCTGCTCTGTGATGCCCCTCTGCCATGCCATTCTGCCTTGGTGCCAAGCAACTATGAACTAAAACCTCTACAAACTGTGAGCTAAATAAACCTTTCCTCCTTTAACTTTGGGTGTTGGGTCTTGGTTATGAGAAAAGTAACTATGACAACTGGTCTGAGTTCTTAAAAAACTAAATGGTACCAGGTACACTGTGGAGCATGACTAGCATTCAAAATACCACTAAGTTGGTGATGAATTTTCCATTTTCCTCGCCTCTATATTCCTTGGCCTAGACTTAAAGGAGGCACAAAAACTAAGCACAGGATGAAGACAGAAAGAGCTCTAGGAATTCCAAGCCCTAGGAAAGGTGACACTTAAAAAGAAGACAGACTGGGGCTTGGGGATTTAGCTCAGCGGTTAAAGTGCTTGCCTTGCAAGCACAAGGACCCGAGCTCGATCCCCAGCACCAAAAAAAAAAAAAAAAAAAAAAAAGAAATGAGTTTATGGGCTGGGGATTTAGCTCAGTGATTAGAGTGCTTGCCTTGCAAGCACAAGGCCCTGAGTTCGATCCCTGGCACCACAAAAACAAAAACAAAAACAAAAACAAAAACAAAAAAAAGAAGACAGACTGGGAAAAACCACTGCAGCTACTTTTCTTTCTATCCAGTATGTGCTACACTCTAGCTCTCAAGGAATTCTACAGCTGAAGTGACAGCAATGGTGCATAAGAGGTGCCTGATGCTCTACACGAAGGAAGCTTGCCTTCTCAACAGAGGGAAGAGTTGTTGTCCCCAGAACACAGGAGAAACCATTGGCATTTCTCTTTCTTGCTACTCTCCCCCATTTCTGTGCTCCAAATGCAGGCCAGTTGCAGCAAGTGTATACAAGCACATGAATGAAGCCACCAATGAAGGCTCTCTAAGTAGAATACCTAGAAAAACACTCAAGAGAACTGGGGAATACCAGCGAGATCTTAAGGAGAAAGGAGCTCAAGAGAGACCTTAATCCTATAAGGATGTGCAGGAACTCCCGTGCTAACCACTGAGATGAACAAGTGAGAAGTTAACCACAAGAGCACACCAAAGCTTGGAAAATCTATCTACAGTGCAGGTTATCAGCCAGACCTAGAGGAGCTACTAGAAAATGAACTCACAGACTAATCTGAAGAGCACAACAAATACTTTACAAAACTGCACTGACAGTGAAACCACAGTTGAAAGAGGGCATATACGAGTTTGTCTCAGAAATCTAAATAGGTCAGTTGCCCACTATAAGAATTGTGTCAGCTTTCTGTTACTGTGCAAAATACCCAAGATAATAAACTTATCAAGAGAAAAGGTTTAGTTTCACTTATGGTTTTGGAGGGTTTAGTCTGTGGTTAGTTGGGCCATTACATTAGGTACATGACAGCCTATCACAGCAAGACAACATCTCAGAGCAAAACTATCCAGCTCATGATTGGGAAGCAAAAAAAAAAAAAAAAAAAAGTGGAAGAAAAGTGGAAGGGACTGGGGTTCTTCTGTCCTCTGACCTGAAGACTTCCCACTGGTCCCTTGTCTTAAAGGTTCCAATGTCTTCCAATAGCATCAGCCCAGGAATCAAACCTTAAAAGCATGGGCCTTTGGGAACTATTCCATATCCAAATCATAGCAAAAGTAAAATTAGCAGTTTTTATGAAGTAGATAAAAGTCAGGGTCTCATTACACAAGAGACAAAATGCCAAAATATAATCCAAATTAGTTTACATCTGAGGAATCAGGCATATCTTATCTTAATGCTTAAAGCAAAAAATGTAAAAATATCACGGCAAAGATGACAGAATCATTATATTTATCAGAATAACATTTAAAGGTGCAATCTAACCATGCTTCAATAGGCAAGTGAAAATACTCATGCAATGAATACAAAAACAGAAAGTTTTAGCAAAGAGAAATAATATGCAAAGACAAAACAGATATTTTAGAACTAAATAACATCAAAATTGAAACAGAAAATTAACTGAGTAAGATAAAAAAGAAAGTGAAAACAAGAGAAAAAAGAGGTATACAATGCAAAAATGCATAAGAAATTAGCTATTCTGAGGAACAGAATGAAAAAAGATATTTAAAACAAATGAGCAGATTCTCATTGTTTTCTGGGACAATATCAAATGAATTCACATATGAGTCAAAAGAAGAGGTGAGAGAGGTATGGTGGTGCAGGCCTATAATCCAAGCACTCTGGGAGACTGAGGCAGAAGGATTTCGAGTTTCAGCCCATCATGGCAACTTAGTGATTTTGGGAGATCCTGTCTCAAAATTTTAATTTTAAAATACTTGGGTTCATTCCCCAGTAACACACACACACACACACACACACACACACACACACACACACACACACACTCACACACACCCCACACACAGTCAAGGGGAAAAGGAACTACATTTTTGAAGTGATGTCAAAAACAAAAATGCCTTCTGTTTTCAGAAATATATAGCTATTGGAAACACTCTTCAGATATAAAATCATTCTCAGAGGAAACTAAACTAAAATCATTTATCACTAGTAAGACAAGCTGAATGCTGTAAAGGTCTGGGTAACTACTGAAGACTAATCTCTTCACCTTTAAAGAACTGCATGATGATTGAAAGCAAAAAGCAAGACACTTTCTAATGGAATGTTCTATATAAACGGTTCTAATACATGAAAACTGCATTACAAAATGAAGTAAAAAATATCTGTATGTACTATAGTAAGTTTCTTGCTTAGCCATTAAAGAGCAAAATACTAATTCTAAGTACAATGCAAAAAAGTTAAGTCTATGAAGCATGATTTGAAAAAGACTGTACAAAGTAATTTTTCAAAAATTCAGTAGATATAGTGCCAAAAATTTTTAAATAATAAAGAAACAAAACAGAAAAGAGTAAACATGAAAATCAGAAGTAGAGGTGGAAAAGTAATACAATGGAAGAACTGAATCCAAATATGCTGATATTTATATTAAGTATAAATGATTTAAAAACTCATAAATTAAAAGATAGGCAGAAATGATTATCTGAACAGAAGAAGATCCACATCTATCCATCTACAGCAATCTTACTTTTACCAATTATTAAATGGATGCTAAAAAGTCCACTCTATGTAATCACTAAAGAAGAGAAAGTTGAAGTAGTTCTAAACTAATATCAGACAAAACAGCCTTTATGACAAGAAATATTAGCAGAGCACAGATAAAATATTCATGATGATACAATAGCAATTTCACTAAGGAAGCAGTAATGCTAAATGTTTTTTCATCTAAAAACAGAACTTCAAAATGCATGAAGCAAAGCATGCTGGTAGTTGTTATGGCTTGTATCTAGGTGGCTCCCCATAACCTCATGGGCTCACAGGTGTGACTTTTGGGAGGTGATTGGATATGGGTGCCTGAAAAACGCTGGTGGATTCGTCCATCGATGAGTTTATAACTGACTTCTTTTTGGGAGATGGGAGGGGGTCTGAAGAGGTGGAGCACTGCGTATGGGTCCTGGAAGGATTTATCTCTACCCTGCCCAGCTCTGCAAGCTCTCTCTGCTTCCAGCTGCCTGCCATGAGGTGCTTCTCCTCTGCCGTGCCCCTCTGCCCTGCCACCCTGCCTTGGCACCAGATGACTATGGAATGAAACCTCTACAAACCAGGAGCCAAAGTAAACCTTTCCTCCTTTAAGTTCTGGGTCTTGGGTACCATATCTCAGCAACCAGAAAGCTACTAAGACAGTAGTATGGACAAAACCACCATTACAGTGTGAGACTTTAATGCTCCGCTTTCATTAATTGATAGAAAAAAGGAAAAAAAAAACTCAGCAAGTACATAGAACTGAAAATCATCATCAAACACATGTATCCAACTGATGCTTACAGAACACCTGAAAATAGCAGACCACATATTCCTTCCAGGTATATACAGAACATTCATCAAAATAGACATATTATTAATAGCAATTAAATATACAAGAACTGAAATCAAACTAAGTGTGTTCTTTAAATATAATGGAATATAACATCCTAAGATTATTCTCTTTTCAAGGCCACTAAACTTATTTACTCCCCTGGGGCCCTACTGAGCATGTGGATGGCATTTTCTTAACCTGTAAATCTCAGCTCAAATATCATGTCTTAGGAAGGGTCCTCCTCAAACTGCCCTTTCCTAGTCCCCCCTAACACATCATCCTACTTTTTCCTTCAATGCACTTTTCATAAATTATACTTTACTGGTTTATTGATTTATTTACAGCCTCAGTATATTTGCTTTCAATCCATTGGTTTGTAAGCTTCTGCAAAAACTTGTCTATCTCACAATTGTCTGTCCTTCACACACTTCCTAGAAAATTCTAGGCTTTTAATTAGTAATTACTGAAGAAATAAACAATGAACTGACTTAAATTCACACCCTCTTAGTAATAAGACTACTCTTTGATGTTTTGTTTAAAAAAGGTAAGACAAAAAAAATAAATAAAATAAAATAAAAGGTAAGATAAAGTACACAGTGTAGTACTTCTAATAATAGAGCAGTATTTTATAAAAGTTACCAGTTGACATTGTTATTATTTAGCATCCACAATGGTCTGGACTGCATTTTAAAAAGTAAATTAGTGTCTTTTTGCATTGAACATGCATTTATCTGCTGCCAAGGGTCTGGTCCCAACTAATTTCCATATAGTGTTTTTATTCCAGAGTTTGCTACTCCATGAAAGAAGCCAGATGGTAAATGGGAAAGGTAAACACAATCATTTAACAGCACTCTTTCTACCACTTCAAGCTACATAGTTACACTACTTATATGCTTTCAGTAATCACTTATTAGCAGTGATTCTGGGAAGTATTTCAAGTGCATGGCATTATTATTACCAGTAAGTATGATGGTAGCAACTACTATTCAAGCACGTATCTTACACATTTTCACCCTAAGAAATGCAGATTTTCATACTTCCACAGTTTGCAGGAACATATTTAAGGAGCAGATTTCAGGAATTTTGGAAAGTTACATTATAACAGTCAAACATATCAGTAGGACATTTAGTTCAATAGATAAAGTTTTTTCTCATTCGAAGTTTAGTTTTGATTTACAGCAAAACCTTCAATTGCTTAAGCCTCCTACTTAAAAACCCTGTCTTTTTTCAAACTCCTATATTTAAGAAACATCTTAGGAGATCAGTTTTACTCTGCAAAATATTACTTACATTCAGAGATACCATTCTGAATTTTAACATTTGATACAGAAAATCAAAAAATCATTTGCATATGTTCATATCAAAACCCCTGCATCATAATCTGTGAAATGTTAAATCGACTAGTATTAGGAAATGAAACAATGAGGATTTAAAGAAAAAAAGTGAAGAGTTGCTGTCTTAGAGTTGAGGAACTGCAGGAGAATTTTATTTTCTAAATTTGCGAGTGACCCGTATTTTCTACAATGTTGATAATCAAGAAAGCATAAACGACATTGAAAGTTATAGTAAGGAACCACGGAGGGACTTCCGGTTTTTATTAAAAGCACAAAGAAGATGGTTTCTGCTTGTCTCTTCAAAATCAGCCTTAAAGAAACCACAAATGCGATGAAGAACCCTAAGTATAAGCATTAATGATTAAAACAATTTAAACTTAAAAACAAAAAATGAACAAAAGTGAATAAACCTAAGAAAGCGATGGCTAGAAGTAAGCTGCCGTGGAGGAGGGTGCACGCGACCGCGGGCAGGGATGGAAAAGACCGGAGCACGGCTAAGGACACACTTACATCAGTGAAGCACCACGCGTCGCCTCTGCATCAGCAATAACTTCGCTGGGGCAGGGGTCACTTGTTAGAAATCCGAATGTTATAACCCTCGCCCAGATCGTACTTTTTCAGAAACTTTGGACGTGGGTTGCAGAAATCTTTAACAAGCCATCTAGGTGATTTTCACGCACACTCAAGTTTAAAAATCTCTGCTTCATGGAAGGGTCTTAATTTTTTTGTCAGCATTAGGGAGAATCATTACTGGTCATTTGCTGGAGTAGGATCATTTTCAGGTATTAACCATCCTGAGACAAGTGAAAAGCCCTCATTAATTTAGATGTGGGGGGGTCCCTGTTGTCATGATCAGAAATACATATTTTTTTTTCCCTTTCCTCTCACTCTAATTCCAAAGATATGGTGAACTGCAATCAAAAGATAGGGCCAGCTCCCAGATCTTATTGCCACAAATTTAAAGGTAATTTCCTCACCAGATGACTTCATTTATGGAGTAAATGACACCGACAAGGAGTGATCAGCCAAGACTCTTTCTGGGGACTCTCTTTGCTCATATCCCACTCCTGCCCTCTCCCTACGGCCCAGAGAGAATATGGTCGCCTTGTCTTTTGACCTCCTGCCATGCATATCAACCAGCTGTAACTAGTTAAGCTCCCCACATCCAATCATGAGCTAAAAGAGAAGTAGGATCATTATAAATAATGCTAATCAGTAGAACTGACCCGCTGGACAAAGCCCTAAAACAAAAGCAGCAGCACCACAGACCATTTGTGTGACTATCTCATCAGCAGTACCAGATTTCCATTTTTAAAGCTCCTTGGTGAATACAATGAACAGTCAAAAAAAAAAACCCTGGAAAAGAATAAACACTTGAAAATAAGCACAAAATAATAACAGAAATTAGGAATTATAATACAAATGTGGAGGAAGAAGAAAAGTTTGTTAAAATACAGATTATAACTCCACATTCTGGGAACATTTCAGTACGTTTTATATTATTTTAAAATAAAAAATTGATAAAGTAAAAAATATAATTTTAAAATACAGTGCTTGAGTAAAAAAGCTGTAACATACATCACTCAAAATAGAGCTGAAGAATAAATTAGACAGATGATCAAGTTAATAAAAATACAGAAAATGACAAAAATTTAAAAATATACAAACAAGTTAGAGAAGTGAAGGTTAAAAGTAGAAATACACACCAGGAATCCAAGAAAAAGAAAGCCAGAGAAAGAGTCAAAGAAAGAGAGACAGGAGGAAAGCAAGGGAGGGTAGGAAGGGCTTAAATATTACCCACTCTGCCACTGCATTTAATTTGCAAATGAAATAGATGTATTTTCAAGACACTTTTTGAAATTTACATCTACTCAGTACTTTTAAAAGCTCAGGTGAAAGAAACAACATTTTTTAAGGACATCTAAAGGATAACTTCTTATTTTTCCCTGATATTAAAAAAAAAATCTGTCTAAAATAATTCAAAAAAAAAGAAAACTAAGAATCAAGAGATAAAGGGAGGATGGAGGCTGGGAAAGGGAAAAAAGGCGAAAATAAAAAGAACAAAAGAAAGATGCAGCTGAGATGGGAAGGCAAAAGGATGGGAAAAAATTAACATGTATTATGTACATGCAAAAACTAGCAAAGATGAACGTAATCATTATAGACTCTAAATGTACTAATAAAAAAATAAAAATGGAAAAAGAAACTATTCCTCGATCGAATCACACTGGTGTCCCACGTACCACTGATACATTATTGCATGTATTTGGTTTCATGATGTCAATATTTTTGAAGGATAATAAATACACAAATTAATGAAATTAGCTCAGGCTTAATGGATGTTTTCCAAAGTGTAGTTTAACACTGTGCCTGCAAATGACAATTTTTCAGGGTTAGGAATTATTTTTATTTCATTGGTGAATGATTTTATTTCATTGATAAGCTAGGACTATGTGTATACTTACATGCATGCTAGAAGATATTAATTTTAATGGTATATAATGGAATTCAATAACTGGTTATATTTCCTTTTCACATGAACATTTTGTGGTTAAATTTGTGGTTCATTTTTAGATGGAATCTTTTACTTCATTACAAGCAATTTTTGAACTTAAATGCATCTCTGTTTTACCTTTCTATATTCTTTTCTCCATGTTTTATTTTTATTTTAAACCTATTTTATTTGTTGTTCTGTATTAATATTTGTATTTCAACCTAAAGCTAATTCAGAAGACAGTATGTAAATAATTTAAATAAAATATAAAAATACAAAAATGTCTATAACACTAATAAATTTAAGATAACTTTTAAATTCATCAAATATAACTTTAAAAGTGAAACAAAATGAAATATTTATGATATATAATGTTTTTATGGTGTAGGCATCCTTTCTATTAATCTGAAATTCAAGCAATTAAAAACAAATGCAGACTTTTTAGAAAAACAAAGACAACTCTGTGTGTGTGTGTGTGTGTGTGTGTGTGTGTGTGTGTGTGTGTGTGTGTGTATGTGTGTGGTGGGGAAGAGGGACCCTACCACGCACAACTCAGGACAAAAATATGAAGTATTAACTTACAAAATAAACCTAGAAATCAATGGATTCAAACTGAACAAACCAGCAAAAATTGGGTGAAGAACAGGTATGAACATGATATACTCAAAGGATAAAATATAAATACACTTTAAACATCCAAAAGGGCTTCAACTTCATCCTGCGAAGGGGGGGACATCAGGATCACAGTGAATACTTCTCCCCCCCATCCTGTGAGTAATTAGTTATCAAAATGCTGCTGACACGCCGTGTGAAGGAGAGAGAAGTAAGGCATTTGTATTTTCTTGCTGGTGGAAGTTTCTCCAGAGGGTGATCTTATTATAGGCAGCTAAGTTAGATAGGAATTAACATACAGTCAGAAAGAGACTGGGCTCTCAAGGAAGTCTGTGAAAAATAAAGATACCAGAAATATGGCTGGAACTGCATCTGAGGGAGGCCACGCCACAACAGAGAGATACAAGTACCAGGCC
Source organism: Hystrix cristata (assembly GCA_004026905.1). NCBI lineage: Eukaryota > Metazoa > Chordata > Mammalia > Rodentia > Hystricidae > Hystrix > Hystrix cristata. The sequence continues at coordinate 30,244 of PVJO010015059.1, forward strand.
AACATGCCCCTTAAAGGATAAACAGTAACCTGGAATGATAATGTGATTAGCACCGCCTGGCGCAGTAATTCCAGATAGGCATTGGTTGCCCAGATGGATGAGCAAAGTGTCTGAACCCGTCCTTTCCCAAACGTCTTTGTTCTTTCCATGTGCCCTTACTACATGACCAGTGTCCCTACTGGATCTATATTAGCTATGCAGCTACATTTGTGATCTATAGGTTGACTATAGTTTGATCCATGTTGCACCCACATTGTGACTTTGCTGTATACATCACCTATGACAAAGGGCCTCAGTGACAACCCACTTTTGGGACATACCCCCCTACACACACACACACACACACACACACACACACACACACACACGTCTCTCAGGAGTTATCTCTCAATAAATCTTTCCTACTCTTAACCTCCTTTGTTCCTTGGAATTCATTCTTCAATTTCAAAGAACACAAACTCGTTCCCTCTGACATCTAGCAGGATGGGAGTTACATTTCTCCTATATCAATCTGGCGTTAATTATAAAATTGAAATGCACACATAGTCTAGTATTCATCACTGCCACTCCAAGTATTTATTCCACGTGTATTCTGACATGTTAAACAGTGTTAACACAGCTAAGACTGATACTGATACTGTAACAGGACTGGTTACCTGGACTATGTTCTCTTTAGAATATAACATCGAACCTTTCTTTAAAAAAGAAGGAAAGAAAATTATCTGTCTGGATACACAGGGGAGTTAATAATGTTTCGTCAAATCATTTTTTTTAAAAGTCTGTTCACATGAAAGTGTGTGGTATGAGGGAAGAAGAATAAAATGAAAAATTACTTAAAAAATAATCACATCAGAATACTTGATCTGTGTGAGGAGATGAAAGGCATTGGTCTTTGCAGCTACTTCTAGGGAAGACAGCTGAGTCGCAAGAAATCAGAAAAAAGGTGAAGTTTAGTTGTCAATACACATTTTCTAGCACTTAGATTGTGCATCATTGACTTGCATCATTCGTGTCCCCTTTCTTCCTGACTTAAAAATGTTGTGGGACAGAAACATGATGTCCCATTTCTCATCCAGGGCTGCACAATTAGAAACAGCAGTGCTGTTCAGAAAAACTACATCTACGCCAGCTTCACCCCAGCACAATTAAATCAGAATAGCTGGGGGGGCTGGAATACACGCAATAAAAACATATAGTATAAAGTACTTAATATACATTTAAATAAATGCAATGTACTTATAATTAATTATAAATAATTAATTTGCACATTAAATAATATATGAGTTATTAAATATTTATAAATAAATATATACTTAAGGCCTCCCTGTGATTCTAATATTGAAGCTGAATTGGAAACCACTGCGTTAGAATAATCAGAGAATCCTTTGTGGGGAAGCCGGAACTCACTCTGATTCTGAAAGTTGGGACAACCCGAGAAAGATGAATGTCACCTGACTGAAGGGCAGATTGCGCTTATGCATCTTAAGCCATCCACCTAAATGAAATAAAAGCAGAATAATGCAGCTAGAAAGAAGAGAGATGAGAGAGTTACAGGTGGCTGATTATTCTCTGGGTAAAGCAATAAAAGACATTTGTGATATTTATTACAATCGTTAGTGCGGGCATATGTGACACATTAGGTGGCATGATAGTTAAGATAAATATCCCATTACACATTTAAAATTAAAGCTGATAAATTTCAATACATACACGACACCCTTCTAAGTACTATTAACTGTACACTACCATCAAAATGCTTTGTGTAAAATACTACAGGGAGTCTCGCCACTGTGAAGCTAACAAAAGCTCACTGAGTTTGTTTTAGACAGGAAAAGGGTACACTCTCCTAAGGCAGGGATACATTTTTCAGCACACAGTAAATCAAAGGCAGTGGAAGGGTGCTACATGTTCTGGAGGCTGCAGATGTATGTCCAGTGTTCGACATGTTGCTTCAGCGAATATATTTATTGAATTTTAATATCATTCCTTTAGGAAGATTTCGTAAGTCAGTCAAATTCGAGCCTGTGGATGGATGTTAAAAAGTCATTTTCCCTCCTATCATTAGGTATGTGCATGAACCATTTTTAATTCATATACTTAAAGGGCCGCTGGAATCTGCCCACGGCAATGCCTAGAACACCCAGACAAATTTTTAGGCTAGAAATTCAATCAATCTGTTTACCACAATTCCCTTCTATGGGCAACAAGCCATATTTAAATCATGCCAGTGTCCGACTAATTCATAACTCAATGATAAATTTTACTCTGTGAAAAAAGTCAAGTTATTTAATTTTATCATATAGTCTAGAGGGAAGGTGTTTTCCAAATGCTCTGACTAGATCTTGGATATATTATTGCCACATTTGATCTTTCAAAATATTCACCATGACAATCACAAGCAAAATGGCTTCACTGTTCAAAGTGATATTTTAGAGTAATGTTTACTGTGTCAGAGGGAAAGGACTTATCTTCTGAAGAGAAGATGTGGTCTCAAAGGACAAAGCAGTTAAAAATATATCTATATCTATATATATATCTGGAAGTGCAGGGGCCACGGTTAAAAGACGTACACTTCAAGAACATTCTGAAACTTCATATTAAATGCCGAAGAATACTGAGGTCAAGTATAAAACGATAGCCCCAGGGAGTGTGGGGAGTGTGATGGAGACAGATATTGTGTGACATTAGCTAAGATTATTTTTTGCTTAAAAAGCAAGACATGGGTTTTCAAGAATCAAAATCTTGTTACCGCTTTTAACTCATTCACAATTTCTGGCACATAGATGTCCATAAATATTAGTTGAATAAAATGTTGAGTGAAAGCATTTCTCCATAATGGAAGACATATGGTCTAAAGTGATCCAAAAGATGTAGGAGTAACAATGAGAAAAGATTTTTCTGTGCAGTCTTCTAGGACAAGTGTCAGAACTAGTGCAAAGCAAAACCTTCCTCTGAAAATAAGCGCTGCTTGTCAAAATTTCTTCTCTTCTAAAATAGCTACAAGGATTATTTAGCAATTTTACAACCCCCTTGATTGTAGTAAGCCCATAACTTTCAAAATTTGTTCCTTACTGTACCAAAGACTTCAAATTTATTCATTTGAAAATTCTTCTCTTTTAAATATAATCATTTTTTACAATGTGTTAACAAAAAGTGAACCCTAAGTGTCAGGATAATCACGTTGTGCCCCTCCATACACAGGGACACTTGTATTTTCAACGTAGTGAGACCAGCTCTTCCAATGAGACCACAAAATAACAGACACCATCAATATTCTGCAAAACAGAACTTTAAGAATGTAGTTATTTCAGTTATCTTACTTTAAGATAAATCTGTCATGAGATGGTTCATTTTCCACTGATATTTCTCCCATGAGACTTATGATTGGTTGATTTCATTCATTCAAAAAAATACGAAAAAAAAACCCATAGTCACATGTTTCATCACCATACTATGTTTATGTTTGAGGAGAGACCTTAGTATCCTCGTCATCAGAACCACAAGCCACTCACCCACACCACTTTCAAACACAGGTTCTTCAATTATCCACTTGAAACTAATCCATATAGTTTTATGAAATACTTATTCTTGCTGCTCCAATTGCATAGTACATCAGTTACATGTTTGGACTGATAAAAAATAATAAAATAATAGTTTTTTCTGTATTTGAGATCTTCCTGGGGAATTCATTTTAGGAACAGGCAAGCAGGAAAATGATTACCACTAGATGTCACTATAAACAGGACATTTTCTCCAATACAGATTTACTTTCTTGCATTTCCAGATTGCCTGGAATGTTTGGAAATTTTTTTTTTTTTTCCCGGCAGTATTGATTCATCCAATCTCTTGTTTGTTTCATCAAAGCTTGTTAACTGCTAACTTTAGAGTCTTCCTTGGGTCCCTTTGCAAACGTTCAAAATAGTTTTTTTTGTTTTTTTTTGTTTTTTTAACAGCAATATCACAGCACAGAGATTTCAAAATTGTTACCATTTTATTAATCCCTTGATAGTGTCATGCAGAGTCAGGCCATTTACTATTTCTTAAGAAAGATTTTGCAGTGAGTTTGTATCTCATTAGAGAACGGAGGGCTAGACAGATTAATGCACATATGACACAACATTGATTAGAGATAGATTTTTCACAGAATAGATAATTTGATTGCTACAATGAAGACAGCATTAAATTGAGTCCCTTTCAGAAAGCATCGAAGGCGCTTGAGTTGAAGAGAGAGCATACTACACTCTGGGAGACAATGAGATTGACGTTATAATGAGGCATTCCAGTCGGTTTAGGTTGTTTTCCCATTTTTCCATCCAAAGCAGAAATTTCTGTGTACTCATGAGCAGCGTCTACAGGAGGATGGAATTTGTGGCTCAGAGAAAGTTTTGGCAACTGTATTGCGATTATATTTTTGTGCAAATCTTTTTAAAGTACTCTGGCCTAAAAAGTGATAAGCAGCCAAAACACCTACCAAATCCATACCCTACTTTTTATTTTATTTATTTATTTATTTATTTATTTATATATTTATTTATTTTTGGTGCTGGGGATCGAACTCAGGGCCTTGTGCTTGGAAGGCAAACACTCTAACCACTGAACTAAATCCCCAGCCCCCATACCCTATTTTTTAAAAAGTTACACCGTCTTAAATTAATTTACACATATCAAGGCTTAATTAGGAATATCAGCAATCAACTGTTAAAATGTGCTCAATAATAGACTGGTGAAGTCGGAATAACAGGAGGAGCTGAATAGCCAAACTTTCTTGTTAGCTGACATTTAAAAACTCACATTTTAAAAGTGACATTTAGCAGATGAGATGACGATGCAAATGAAATCTATATTTAGGGAGGGGTGAAAACAGCTTCTAATTTGAACTGATTATGTATTCTGTTCTACCTGTGAAAATTCTGCTTGCCGGCTCAGTGTTCTTTCCTAATACTGCCCTTCCTCTCTCTGTCCTCTATCCCTCCTGCTCCTCCTGCCACTTTCTTCATCCCCACTCCTCTTCCCTCTTTCATCCAGTCCCTTCCTCTCACCCCTCCTCACCTCTCTTCTCTCTTCCTCCCTCTCTGCAACTAGAAGTAACAGAAGGGGAGAAACCCTCCAGAGTCACTTCATTCGACATATCACCAGGTGACAACCGGAAACAGCTTCCATTCCCTCAAGGAGCCAGCCACCTTACACTCTATCTCAGTCAAAAGGCAGAGAAACGAGAAGCGACCGATGAGCCACCTTAGACGGAGGTTCCAGCCAAGCCCTTTCCGGGGCCCTGACCCAGGCAGGGTCCATTTGACTGAAAAGACCCGAGGGTAGAATCACCCAGAGGAAGCCACTCAACTTACAAAACCACGAGAGAAATGATAAGTTGCTATTTTAAGACATTAAATTTCAGAGTGGTTTGTTCGTTACTTAGCAGTAAATGAATCAATCAGTAGGCTGTTTGTTTTTGAAAGAAAAAAAGAAAATTCTCCTCTGTCTTAAGTTGACGGTTCCCAGCGCGTTCTTTCTCAGCTTTGCGGATGGAGGTTTCTTTTGATTACGTTTCAGTTCTGACATGCTTTTTCCCTCATTGGTCACTGCTAACAATTTTACTTTCATCTATTGTCACTTTAAAAGTTGGGCTCTTTTTACATTTATTTCAATTGTAAATAGCATCGAACAAAGGACTAAGCAGAGCTTAAAATACATACACCATTTACAAATACACTCCACATTCCATACCGTAGTTCATGAATATGCATATCGCAGAAGTGAGAGCAAATAAAGGCCTACAATTGGTCAAGTCACGTGCAGAGACACTGCGCTCCTTACCCATCTCTGAGAGGCTTCTTCGACGTTTTAGTCAAAGTTTGACAAACATTCCCAAATTCAAGGACATGTGCAAACCCCAGGGCGACGTATTAACATAACCAATCTGGTACAGGAGACTTGAATGAGTTGTCAGACACCAAACTCGGAAGTCTTCCGATAAAACCAAACAAAGTGAGTAGAACGATTCTAGGCTGTTTTAATGTTCCATATCTCTGACCACCGTTCTCTATCTCTTTTCATCAGACATTTCTGTCTCCAAAGTCATGTGATACGGGAGCAGTAGTGCTATTTATACACACTTTAGGAAAAGAAACACCCAGAGAAGTAGTGACATAATTTTCAGCCAAAGCTTGGCTCCTCTTTGGCCTCCTCACTTTTCTCTTTCCTAGGTCTCTCTCAGCGACCTCCTTGTATCTGCCAGTTTAAGCTAAGATTTATTCTTCTCATAATAAGAGCCACTAAAATTCAGAACTGGAGCCAGAGAGTGACTCTTTTATATTTATTTTCAAGATGTACTGGCCCAGTTATGCACAAGACCTAAAAAAGTGTTTCTATTTAATGGTGGTGTTAGTGGGATTATGTGGTTGTGTTGTATCTCTTTGCACATTGGATTTTTCTCCCAAAGGGTCTCATATTTTCAATTCTTTGGGTTTCTTCCAATGGCACTCTGCATCACCTCATCATCCTCTTTTCTCCATGCCCCAAAAAGCCATCTTATCAGCAGGCTTACACCTGCTCTTTCGGATACCCAGTCCCCCTTAAAGTGCAGCTTCCACATCTCAAAATGCAGGATAAGCGTTCGTTACGTGCCTTACAAAACCTTAAACAGTCAGTCTCGAAATGCTCACCTTTCCTTATATTTACTGTCAGTCTGTAGTTCTATTACTAGGTATTTTCAGTCTTTCAGAAATGATAAATTCCCTCCAACCAGAGGATCAGTATTTGGCAGGCAATTTATCTTCTCAGAACGTTCGTCTCTCCCTCTCTGGCTAGCTGGCTGTCTCTCTCTTTCTCTCTCCTTTACCTAATACGCTCTTACATTTTTCTCTAGCTCACTCAAAATTCACTCTTCAAGGAAGCGTTCTCTGTACATCTGAAGTGTGGTCCCCTTATTTATTTATTTGTTCCACAGAGCTGGGGTTTGAACACAAGGGTTTGCATATACCAGCCAAGTGAGTTGCATTCCCAGCCCATGTTCTCCCTATTTTAGTATCTTATAACCTCACTCTTCTTTTTAGCAATAGGATAGCTCTAATTTTGTATATACAAATATGATTACTTTTCATTAGAGTAGAGATTTCATTAGTTGTGTCCAGTTCTATATACCGTAGTCTCCCTAGCTCTTTGTGTGCTGCCCAGAGCAAAACGAGCGGCTCCATAAAAACCTTGGAGGAATGAGTACAGTCCAAGCCACCTTCATTATATTTAATCTAATCCATTCTTTTCTTTTGTTCGACATGGCTTTTTTGATGTCTTACTCGCATTTTATCAAGAAAAGCATAAACTAGCACCACCCTTTGCATTTGGTGATAACTTGGCATATGACCTACAAGAAAATTCTTTACCTTTCTAATATTAAAATCTTCCAATCAGTTTCACTAGCTGGTTCTGGCTTTGGGAAAGTACACAAATCTCTTACCACTCACCTGGATCCAGGTCCTGGCTCTCTCACAAGTCTATCTTTAATTATTTTCTATCTTTAATTGTTTTCATACAGTTTCCTTCTAATTCTAAGAAACTACTAATCCCTGTGGTTCTGGTGTTGAAAATAATCATACCAATTTCATCATTATGTAAGACATCACCATTGCTTTTTGAACAGAAAACAGAAAAAGGAGATTATTACTACCATATTGCAAATTTCACGCCCCCCCCTTGAATGGGGGGGTAGGAATGAATGGACAATGAACCAACAATTTTTACAGGTCTTTGAAAAGAAATAAATACCAAAAAGTCTAAATTTTCCATGTACGTAATGATTCCTGTATCTCTCCTCATTTCTGAGCTGAGGACTAACAACAATTGGTCAGTAGGATGCTTCTAGCCTAGGGCTTTTCTCTCCCCGGGTCTACTCTTGCCAGGCGAAGCCAGGGAAATATTCTTGATCAAGCATTTATAGTTTGTATGAATTTCACCTCAAGCAAAGAAGTGGAGGCTGCATTAACCAGGTGAATTTAGGGGTAGCTGAGCACGAGGTGAGGTACACTTTTTTGGCTAACAATCCTTTCCAGTTAACACTGCCTCACAACAGGCCTGGATCTGGCCTTCACAGACTCTAGGCACCTGGCTGTATGTCTCATTCTAACTTTGCACATTTCAGATCTACCACCCATCTGACAAGCCGGTAGGCATTACATATTTAAGAACAGCACTTGCAGCTAGAAAAGCAATCACATTCAAGGTCAAGTTGAATTCTGAAAAGTTTCTTGTGTGAAGGAGTTAAATTGACATTGTCCTGATGCCTACCAAAAAAATCTCTGTGTTGAGACAGAATTGTTTAGGTTTTTTAAAACTCTAAAACTATTATCAATATTTTAAAAGATGAAAAAAAAGATACAAATTGTCACAAGTGTAATTTTGATAAGAGATTTCTGTTTTGAAGAATGTGTGAGGAATCCTTATCTCTATACTGTCTCTCTTCTTATATGTCTCTCTGTGTGTTTCTGTCTGTTTGCGCACATGTGTGAGTATCCGAATACTTCTAGGCCAAACAAATGAGGTGGTAATTTATAGTTTCAGAAGAATTTTTACAAGATAAAGATTACAAAGTTCATTTCTATTACTATATCTGCTACCTCTGACTCCCTGATACTTCTAAGGAACATGTCTGTGTGCCTACTCTACATATTTCTTATTGTCTAGAAATGAAAAAAAGAACCAACAAATATAACTACAAATGTTTGAAATTTCCAATACTACAGGTTATAAATTTAATAATATTGTCACAGAGTCACATAGCTAAGTAATGAACACTAAGTATAATTAATTATGTCTTAAAATGTGTGTGCTTTCTTTCAGATGTAATTTATTAATACTATGTGGTCATATAAAGATATAGATTAAGTGTTTGCTTCAACAGCACAAATACTAAAATTGAAACAATACAGAGAAGACTGGCATGAATCCTGAACAACAATCACACTAATTTGTGATGCTTTCCATATTAAAAAAAAAAAAGTACAGGTTCAAATCAATAGGTTGACTCTTTTTCAAATGAATTCCAAGTAGAAATTGGAGTCAAAAGTAAAATCTACAAATACAGATTTTTAAGGGCTGAAAAGGAGAATTTTGTATTGAGCAGAACAGAATAAGTAAGAAAATGAATACAATAGAAACAAATCACAAGAAAGTCTTAATCTTCTTAAGGGCAGTCCAGCATTGATATTAAATTAGTTTTTAGTTTCATACTCTAACATCAGAATGCTCTGTTTCCATAATAAAAATCATAAATTAAATTTATTTCAATAATTAAAAATTTAAAAAATGAAAAACGATGACAGGAACTGAAATATTTCAATGAAACAGATCAAATTGAAGAGTCCTACCTCAAAAAAAAAAAAAAAAGCAGGCACCTACTGTGACAACTCCCTTCAAATCTCTGGCGAAATGTAACTTAGAGACTCATTTTATAGCCATTTAGACACATGACAGGCACCTTCATCCTACTGGGGATGGTGTGTGGTCTTCACTAATCACAACACACAAAGGCAAAAATAAATAAATATGAGAAACAGTGCTAGCCTGAGAAGACATTAAGGAAAACATCCTCCTTTGGTCCTGGCTCCTTGTAGGAAAAAATATTTCCTCTTACCAATCTGTATTATGCTCTTTCCATCAGCTGCCTTTTTCCTGAGTTGTTAACTTTCCCTTTCACCTGGTATTAGGAACAGAAATCTTCAGCAGAATGAACCTCGGGTAACATCATTTGTGCAACATGTCCCACCAAACATGAGCTTGCACGACTGAAAGATTAAGTAGGCAGAAATGGGTGCAGGCTGGGCTGGGCTAAAAGGACAATTCAAAGGACAAGATGATAAATCAGAACTCAAAACTACACTCTCAGAGCACCAGCCAGCTGGGAAGGAGGCCAGTCACTCTCACTATAGGTAGTTTCACTGCACTCAAACCGATTGATACATACCACATATGTCAATATTTTAACATCTTTTTTTCTGTCTTAATATGGTCAAAATGGATACATCAGAATGCAAAATCATCGTTTTTTTGCTGTAAAATCTGTGAAACAAACATTTGACTTTCATTTTGCATCCTTCTTCAATCCTGAACATAATTATGTGATTATGAATGCTTAATACTGAGATTGTTAAATTAAGAGAACTTGGGCCCTGAGAGAAAAACCAAATGCTTTTACCATAATTTTATCGTGTACTAATGGTTACTTATTCAAGTTTTTGGTCCTGATTTAAAAAAAAAAAAGTGCAACCAGTATTTGGCCTTTCCTGTGAACCATTTTTATCCGCTTGGTGGGTAGAGATAAAGACAGCGTGCTTATCATATTTTCAGGTGACCTCAGACTGGAAGGGTAAGTTAACATGACAGCCGACAGACCCAAGATTCTGAAGAGGCTCAACAAGCTAGAGAGACAGTGAAAAACCCAACACTACAAAAATTTACGGGAATAAATTCAAATCCTATGGTTACATTAAACAAGAAAAAATATAGATCACTAAAACTAAAATGTCTGGCTTAATGTCAGCTGTTTAAAACGCGATCATTTTACTGAATAATTCCCTATAATTCAAAAATGTGTAGCAATGAGTTAAACCTGCTTGTTCACAAATTGCTAAAAGAAAGCTAGGAAAGCAGAATCAGTCCCCTGTTTCCAGGTACCACGTACTTTCCTTATTCTCAAGAGCCTTCTGAATTGTCTTCGTAAACTTCGCCTTCTTCAGCCATTGTTACTGGTTATAAAGCAGAGCTACCCTTAAGTCCGGACTCAAGGCAATCAGCACACCTCTCCTTACCTCCAAAGTGATGGGACAATGTCTCAAATAGCCTGAGCAACATGGCTACAAAATGGCTGCGGTTTTCTAGAAGACAAAACTTGTTACTTTCACTTTTATAAATCCCTATGAACACAGCAAATTATTTCCTTTTTCCTTTTTCAGCAAGGTTCATTTTGCTGTCAGAACACGAAACTGAGAGTCCGCAGTGTGTAGAAACCTAACAGAATTGAGGCTACCTGTGCTCTTCATGGAGCCTGGCAGAGAAGTCCACTTCGTTGCAGAGAGAGCACATAGAAGTGAGACCTCAGTGTAAAATTTTGAGCTGCTGAGTCAAACCCCATCTGAAGTTATTCTTATTTTCGAATTCTTCTTGTATGTGAGCCAATTAACTATTTTTATTTTTAAGCAAATGTTAATGAAGTTTTCTATTATGTGTATCCCAAGAGTCTTAACCTACAGAAACAGGGACAATCAATGATTTAATTACTTCCTACAGGCCAACAACGCTAGGTTCTCGAGAGATTTGTGTTGAATAATTATACAAAAACAGACCTAAAGAAAAATCTAACGAAAGTTTAGGCCATTGTATAATTTTATACAAATACATTAAATGATGGTCACATTGCACGGTGCACTCAGATTATAGTCGACTTTTGTTTTTAATTCGGGGTCTCTCATGTAATAGCACTGGACAAAGAGACAACAATAAGACTTAGCTTACCTTCTCTCTTATATAAGCTATGAGACAGTCAGTTGTTTACCGCATTAATATTAATATTCACATTTGAGATAGATTTGCTGAAACCTCCCTTGTCAGACTCACTGCATCCAGGAATTATACTGACTAAATTATACATCTGTAAAAACTGTCTGGGTTAAACATTCCTGGAAATATGGCAGATGAAAATGGACAAATCCTCTTGTTGAAATCAGCTAAAATCACTGGATAAACTGCTTTGGCACTATTCAAATGAATCCACGACAAGATTCATTGGTGAAATGACAGGTATACTTAGGTAAAGTACTGAGTAGACATTTTGCTTTGTATTTACGAAAAGAATGAACTGGGGGGTTGATTCTTAGAGTCTAATTGAATATATATGGTCTAATTAAATGTAGGGGAAATAAAATTCATAGATTAAAACTAAAATTGAATAAGAATGGAAAGCCTGTTAGAAACAACCAGTCATCAATGGCGGATGCTTCCTCCATAAATGCTTATAACTTCAATCTTAACATGCAATATAAAATAATAATTTTTAAGAAATTTAATGAATAAACTCAACTGCTTAATAGTGACATAAATCTTGCAATGATGATTCCAATAATTACCAACTTATTCTTTTTTGGTATTTCATATAATCAGTCACTGCAGATATTTCTGATTTTGTTTCTTCTTCAAGATCCTTTTATTTTACTTCTTGCCTTATTGTCTGTCTAGGACCACGAGTAAAATGTCGAATGGAAGAACTGAGACCAAGATTCTTGACTTGTACCCATATTCAAAGAGATGCTTACTACACTAAAATAGGAAAGCAGAGCTATAGATAAGTAATTTAAAAGATGAGTAAATTAGAATCATAAAAAAAGTCTACAAAAGATTGAAAAGCAAGAAGAAGAATGGAGAACAGATAGAATTACTAGAAAACACATATGATAATACATTTTAATCTAAAAACATAACTACATTAAAAGTAAATGACCTAAATTCCCCTAATCAAAATTGCAGATTATTAGATTTGATAAAAATGCAAAATGCTGCCGATAAGTAACACACTTTTAACATAAAAAGAAAGTTAAAGAAAAAGAATGGAAATGTCGTTTCAATGCTAATCAAAAAAGAATCAGAAATTGCAATGTTAATATTACATAATTTTAGTTTCATAAGGAATAGGGACAAAAATTCTTTTTGAAAAAATGATAAAGGAGTTGATTCAGAAAGAAGTTGTAGCACTCTTGAGTGGCCGTAATAACAAGACTTCAAAATACATGGAACACAAACTAATTTACAAAAACAAATTTACAAGAAGAGTAAAAGATTTCAACATCCTTGACAATAATTTATATAAAAGATGTACAGAAAAATCAACAAAATTTAAAAGATTTAAAAAACAAATCAACCAACTTTTTCTATTTGACATTATAAAACACTCTCATTTTGTTTTCTACAGACAGGAACACACATTTTCTGAAGTACCAGCCAAAGATTTATCAATGTAGAACATATTTCGGGCCGCAAATCAAGTCTCAATAAATGATAAATGATTTAGCATACAAAATTGTTTTTCTGGCTACAATGATACTAAAACATACTTAGCAACTACCTTGATGTGCAGAAAGCCATACTTAATGGAAAATGTATACAGTACTTGACACTTACATGAAAGAAGAAAGGTCAAAATAATGATCTTAACCTTCACTTTAACACTCAAAAATAAATAAAGTCCAAACTAGGCAGAAGTAAGTAAGTAACAAAGAGGAGCATACAAATTAATTATATAAAAAAGCAAAACAACAGAAAACACAATGACACAAAAATTTGGTTATTTGAGAAAATCAACAAATTTGTCAACCCTTTCTTCAAATCAACAAGAAAACATGGATAAAGTTACTCAAATTATCACGACAGCATTGAAATTACTAGAGACATTAGAAAAATTAAAGACATGGGAGGCATTATGAAAAACTACACAGACAAAATCTATGCCTACATAAATAAGTAAAGTCTTTTAAAGACACAAACTGCAAAGCTCACACAAGAAGAAATGCATGAACTGGATATCACATTTGCTAAAGAAATTTGAATCGTTAAGAACTTTTGGACAAAGACAATGCTAAGTTCAGATGGTTTCACAGGTGACTGACTTCTAGAAACAGTTAAGGGAAAATAATATTAATTCCACAAAAACTCTGCCGGAATACTTTAGAGAAGTGAATACTTGACAATTTATTCTATGAAGCTAGCCTGTCCTTGCTATAAAACCTAATAACTACTATCCAAAAAATTACACTGCAGACCAATGTGTCTTACAAACACAAACATTCTGTTTTAAACTTACAAAATCCAGTATTATATAAATAGGAACACACATTGTTGCCATATAGGGCTTTTCTTAGGAATGCAAGGCTGGTTTAACATTAAAAAAATGCAATTTACCATATTAAGAAATTAGGAAAAAAAGAAAAACAAAAACAATTATTTCACTAAGTACAGAAAATCTCTTGGAGAAAATCCACTTCCTTTCATTTTGATAAAAACTCAGAGCAAAGCAGGAATAGAATGGAATGTCTTCCACCAGATAAAGGTCATCTGCAGAAAACCTACAGCTGACATCATACTTAGTGCTGAAAGACTAAATGTATTTTCCCCTAAGTCAGGAGTAAGGTAAAAATACCGACTTCACTTCTATTCAGCATTCGACATGTACTGGAGAGTCTATCCAGATAAACCAAAGCAGAAAGAGAAGTAAAAGGCATTCAAATTGGATGCTAACTAAACAGTGCTAATAGTAAAAAGCAAACAAAATCAAAGAAAAACCTGTGAAGTTTCTGTAGCTTTAAAACCTGCAACACACTTACATAAATTATTACAGGCTAGAATTATCTACACAGTATTCTTTGGAAGATATAGAAAATGATTTAATTTACTGATGATGGTAATTCCCCTGAAACAAAATAACATTAAGAAATTCAGACAGTATTTCTTCATAATGCAGTTATACTCCCAACCCCAAATGATAACAGATTCTTGATCTGGGTCAAGTTTCATAAATTTTGATAGACAGATTACCAATTTACAATAGAGAACTCAATAATTAGACTGATCTAAAGTACAAAATAAAGGCTGTAGCACAGAATGAGAGGCCAGTCAGTGAGAGCCACGAGGCTGAAAGCCGTGTGGACCCCTGGCCTGCCACGGGGCTAATGGTTATAAAGAGACGACAAAAATTGGGCAGGCCTGAATTTAGACAAAAGAAAGAAGGAAGATAACGAAAAGCACATATTTAAGTCGTTTAAAAGCTAAAAGATGCACAAAATTTAATATGATCTTTCAGTTTTAGTAACTCATGAAACAACTACTAATAGTTTTTTGGACATTAATAAAAGCTTTATTTATGAACACAGGGCACAAAAAGCACAATTCTGAATATTTTAAAGTAGTATCATTAAACAATTCCTACTGTTATGTTCAAGTTTAGGTTGCAAATTTGTATCACTATTTTGAAAATCTTTATCTTTACTTAGTTATGACAATTATTTTTAAATACTTAGAAAAACAAGTTTCACTGGATAAAAAAGATAAAATGATACAAAAAGCAAATCAATCTTCGGGTACTTAAATATTTTAGCATACACTTTTTTCTCTGCTACTAACAAAAATATTTGATTCTTAGTTTTATAACATCATAAAACCAAATAATTTTAATAGGCACTCTCATGGTACTCAAAAAGTAAGAAAGAAGTGAAAAAGGCATGATTCTGGTAACTTTTTAAAGCTCTAGTAAGTATTAAACATAGTATTAACATAATACAACTTCACGGCTCCTTAGCCACAATTTCAAAATGCAAAAAACTCTCAGTTTCAAAAGTTTTATTTCAAAACTCTTGCTGGCAAAACCTGTCTTGACATGAATTTACCTAGCAAATATTTCCAATTTGGACTCAAGTGACACAATTTATCAATTCCATTCTTTTATGTCATTTACTGTGACATTCCATACATTTCAATGGAAAAGCAGTAATTTTTAAATTCAGAGTACTGTCTCAGATTTTCCTGTAAATATAAGGTAATACACAGTACTGTACAGATGTAACTTTACCCAAATCCCTAAAATTCGAAATTTTATGCTGGTCACAGTTCGTAGAGATGTAGTATCTTAAATTCTGTTTACAACAATTTAAATATTTTCACATAAACTGATGTCTTACTTTATTTTGCAAACTAGGTATAACTGCTTAATATCTTAAAGATATCTTTACTGTGTAAAAATGAAACAAACCTTCTGTATCGTGACAGCCAAGTATAAAGAAGTCTGTTCTAAGAAATAATTCACGGGAATTTTTATGAATTTCCCATCTTTTCAAGAAAACCAACAGCATTTTATATACTAAAAATTTCTCATTTACGTAGATCTGAGTCCTTTGCTTTTCATATAAATAAATAACTTTAAATTTTTAATCATTTCATTAAGAAAATAAAACAATAGGATTAATTTACTAATAAAATG
>PVJO010015060.1:0-46120 GCA_004026905.1 Hystrix cristata
GGCACGCAGTCCCCGCAGGCGGCGTCGCTGGTGACCGAGCAGTTGGCCCTCTGGAAGCGGTTCAGCAGCGCGCAGTCCAAGCACGGCTTGCACTTCTGGAAGCCCCAGTCCTCCTTGAAGCGGTGCGGCCGGCACGTCACGCACTGTGCATCCTCCCCGTAGCCGAAGCCACATTCCTGCCGGGATTAACGGGTGAGAGAAAGCTATTCAGACTTCACAAGCGTGAAGAAGCGAAGACTGCTGGGCTCAGACGAGACCCGGTCTAATAATGACCGAGTGTCGGCCTTCCTCTGCACAAAGGCGGCCCCTTCGGCAAGTTCAAATGTGTCTTCCACTGCTAATAATCTCTCTTACCGCGATATGTGTACTTAGTCGTCCACTTTATTCAAGAAGCCATGAGGGTGTGAGTAAGAAAAGGCGTCCCGGACTCCCACCGCGACATTATTGTTAGCTTAGGGCAGAATGATGGCACTTTCTTCTTTTCTAATTAAGCCGGTCATGTGAATGTTCAGAAGCCGAAGCCAGCGAAACATTCAGACGCTCACTCACTGATCAAGGCAGAAATAAGCTCATGGGCAGCCAGGGTGGTGTTGTGGGAAAGGAGGGTAGCTGTGTAAGGGATACCCCAAGCCTAGAGAGCACAGAGAGCTCCTTGAAATGTTGAGGAGCTCAGTGTCTTCCGAAAATAGACAGATTTTTATGTGTTTGTTAAAAGAATGCTAAATTCTCATTCAGACAAAACTCACTGGTACTAACGGTTTCAAGCAGCTCCAGATGTGGACATGGAAACGCGCACTCTCTTTGCGGACAGGCAAAAGAGACGATCACCTCTCTGGGTTCAAAATGGAAAAAACTTACAGCACATCATATAACACGATTATAATGTGGTCCTAAAAATGATGTCAGGTGTTCACAATGCCTTAAAAAATAAGTCATAAACGAGTTAGAAGTATGGTCCCACTGATTACAAGCACATTAATAATCCTGTTCCCGTGTGGTTTTCAGCAGAATCGTTTCCTTAAGAAAGCTACTTCTTTGTAGTTCCCCTGTTGGAATTGTGCACACTCTGTAACATCTTTGGTGTGTTAATCCAGTTTTCCTAATACTTTTGCTAATAGACTGTGAAAGATTGAAAATGTGAGGGCATTAAATTGTGAATTGGTGGGATTCACGTCAGAGTTTATCAACTACGCGATACTACTTGACAATTTCTTAAGAAAAATTCGCCTTCAAATTTGAAAGCTAGAAGATCTGTGGAATAGCTGTCTAAAAAAGAATCAGAAAAGTAATTTTTAGGTTTTCAGTATGTACTTTGTGAACTGTGTACAAATTGAAATATCTGTGTTCGGATTCTCATTACAGTGAATAAAATCTCAGTTACACAGTCCAGGGATGCAGCTCAGAGGTAGAGAACTTGCACAGCATGTGAGAGGCCCTGATATAAATCCCTCAAATCCGAGCACCAAAACAAACAAACAAAACCTCCATGATGAAAAGAATGTACTAATATTCATGAGTGTTAACTACATGTCAAGGACTTTACGCATATGATCTCAACAAGCTAAATTCCTCCTCAATGGGGGAAACATTTACTATTCCTACTGCGCTGATGGGTGACGGAGCTTTGGAGAAGTTACTTACCTCAAACGAGGTGATGCCAGTAACGTTAGAACCAGGACTCAGACCTACACAGCTCGGTTCTAGAGTCAGACTGCGCTGTAACGGGCATCTGCTGGCTACTTGTGCACACGAGTGTTGCAGACTGAGGGAGAGGCCTATGTGGCCTACTCTTAACACTGGTTATCCACGCTTTGTGATGGTCACAAATAGAAACAGACACAAGTCTAAGAGCAGCAAGATCACCAGAAAGCCCACAATACAGGCTAGATGTGGCAGAGGAAGCAGGACCCGGATGTTTCCATATTCCCATCCTAGATGCTAGAATGATAGTCCCAGCCAGTTCAAAGTAAACATAATTTTCTATAAAAATTTATGTATTTTAATTTCTTCATTCACATTAACATTCAAAATCAACAAAGCAGTACTTACTGGCCAAAAATTAAGTTAAAACCAACGTAAAGCATAGTTCTGCCTGTACTGAGTTATCTACTCAATAACAGATACTGTGCAATCGCTGCAGCCGAGATATCTTCCTAATTAACTCATTCGCGTGGTGGATGAGGGGCGCCTTCTCTGCTCCTCTCAGTTATTCTGCCTGTCTTTCCAAGGCTCAGCTTGAACAAGCCTCGCAAAGATTCAAGGAGAAAAAACGTAGGAGGTCACCACCGCCTCAGTCCTGAGCGCTCCAGCTACACAGTGTTCCAAGCCAAAGGCAAAGACGGGGGGTGGGTGTTGAAGAATAATTCACAAATCAGTGTTTAAAACTGTTAACAGCGATGACCTCTTGGCCATTCGTGGAATTATGAGATGTTTTTAACATTTTTGCAATTCCATAATAGTTTTATTTTTGCAAAAAGCATCCACCACTCTTGCAATCAAGAAAACAATACAGATCTGTATCCTAGAAGAACTTTCTGGACCTGTGCTCGGTCTCTGCAGGGAGGTCACGGGTGCAGCTTTCCCGCCCTGCACACGGCACTGTGGCTGGCTGGGGACAGATGTGTGGCTGGCCGAGCGAGCTGTGAGCCTGCAGAGCCTTTCTGGGGGCACAGAAGCGCGCCTCCCACACACAGTCTCGGGATCAAAGTGCAGGCGCGCGACGTTCAGGGGCGGGCGCAGCATTGCTCCTCGCTAAGCATCCCGTCAAAGGCCCCGGCGGGAGCAGGGTGTTTCAAAACCCGCTTTGATCCAGGCAGCCTGGATTGTAAGAGACTCATGTACAAGTTGAAACATAACAAAGAAGGAAAAGAGAAAAGGAAGACGGGAAAACAAAAGGACAGAAGAAGAGGACACAGAAGAAGAGGTGCATTCACTGGAAATAAACGTGGTTTGAATTCTTTTCAAGCTGGGTTAATACTGGGGTGGGGGAAGTATAGATTTTCCTATATTGGATCCAAAGGCGTGTGAGTCTGCAGGCCAACTCTGCCACTCGTTTACTACATTGTTTCGAACTCTTTAATCCTCAGTCTCTTCATCTGCAAGGTGGGTATAAAAATAATGCCTGCTCTATGGGGTGGTTTTGAAGAATAAATGAGTAAACATATAAACTCTAACTCAAGCACAGAGTGAGAATTTATTAAATAAATTATACCTATAATTGTTATTATTTTGGACTTTCTACAAACTAATAAATCAACTTTCCTGAGTCAAGTGTAAGAAGGTTTCATTAGGGAACGTGGAGATCTTCAGACTCCAACTTTTTTGGGGGGTGGTGCTAGGGATTGAACTCAGGGCCTTGTACTTGCTAGACAAGTGTTCTGCCGCTTGGGCTAAACCTTCAACCCCAGCAGCAAACATTTTTTGAGTTGACTGTCTTACTTCTAAAGCATCATAAACAGAGTCAAGGTATAAACTAAACAGCATCTAAGTATTAAATTACTCCCAATGTAAATGTCTGCTTTGATGTTTTTACTTCATCCAGTAAAACCAGGTGATTAAAATGCCTTGAACTCTTCCCCATTAAGTTCAGTAAGTAAGTACTAAGAGAAGTAAGTAAGGACTAAGAAAAAAGAAGCAAAATAGCTGAAGAGGGACAGATATGACCATGGCCATCCCGGTTAGTGTAGCCCGACACAGCGACTTTACAAACTCATGCTGCCTCCCTGGCTGCAGGCCGTTTCTTTTTCTTTGTTCTTTTTAGCACGTTGTACATTGAAAATTACTACACACGTAAGATTTTTAAAAAATTAAACAATACATCCTTTTTTGCCTTCTCTGTTCCTTTCCTACTCCTGCACACGTGAACTCTGGACTGGGTTTTGGGGTAGAAATACCCAGCGCACGCTGCGCACTGGTAAAGGTGCCCTTCTGCGGCCTCTTCCCTTGCTGCTTCTCGCAGACAGCTCCCTCCCCTTGAATGCAGAGTGCTCCTGTGGAGGTGCAGCTGGGTGTGAAGGCTGTCTGCTCAAGCCTTCCGGACAGACAGGGAATCCACATGCCTGCCCAACTGCATCTGCGATGATCCGAGAGGATCTAACTGCTCGCCTAAAGAAAAGTTTCCCCCCAACACACACATTTTAGATAGAAAGGGATAATTTCGCTAGGTTATGTCATTTTCTGTAGCAGGTAGACGAGTAAGTAAACAAGCATGGGAATGAGCTATGTTTGGGCTTAGTCTTTTGACCAAGATTCTTCTTGGCCAAACGCTAAACGGGCTCCTCTGAGCCAGTTTCCTAATGGACCTTGTCCTCTGGAGTCCGGGTGCCCAACAATCCTGCCAAGCTGAGTTGCCGGAACCCCCATCCTCTGTATCTAGCCACCCTCCCTGTGTGATCAGGGCCCTCACGTGCCACATTCCCCAGGAGATGGCTAGTCACCTGGGCTGTCTCAGTAGGAAAACTGCTCGGCCGGGTTAGCCTACCGCAACAGTGCTAAGCCACTTTACTGTGCAGCTCTGGGTTTTCTTTGACATCTTCCGGGTTGCACTAGAGTTCTCTTCCCATCATTTTATCTGGAGGGATGTGTGCAGGGAAGGGGGGGGAAGAGCTGTCCATCCTTGGCCTGGGTTTTGGAATTAGACACCAACGTTTCATTTTTATGGAGCATGGTCTCTCATTAATAACAATAGTAGGAATGTGTCTGGGCTTTAAAATACCCTGAAGTTTTCATTTTTCAAATTGCAATATAGTATTTTAAAAGCTTGAAGAAAATACCTAGGCAAATCCCTGAGAAGACTCTTTTATGAATAAACTTTCAGGTTGGAAAATATGCACATAGATGAAATAATAATGCAATGGAAAAACGTATGATTAGTGGGTTCCTACACACTTCCCCAAACTGTGCAAGAGAGGGGCCCTCAGTACCTGAGCTTCTCCACTCCCCTTCCCTGCGATCTGTCTTCCTACCTGGTACATACAGGGCCAGTGGGGAAGAAATAATGCTCACTGGATAAACAGATGCATGTACAAGTATCATTTAGGCAGTATTTCCTAAAGATTTATTTTAGATTTTTAATTCCAGGGAGTGGAAAGCCACAGCAATGCCCCACCCCCACCCCGGCTCCAGCAGTGGTGGGATGGAGGCCTGGGGAGGCGGGAGTGAGCTGGCTTCCTTATCTTGCTTCTGGATCCAGCTGTGCTGCTTCCACCACAGCTGGCCACAGCAGTAGCTCTGTCACTCTGCCCAAGATTGTGAAGCCACTTTTGGTGACTGGCCAATTGCAAAATGACTCAAAGTCAGCAGTCCCCAAATCCCCTTCTCTCTCTCCCTCTGCACATCAAAACACAGGTCGGTCCCACAACATGGCGGAGGAATAGCTCCCAGACCACAGCGAGAGGCTCGCAGATCCTCCTGCTCCGGGAGTCCCGCACTGGGGCCTCAGGTCTAAGGTGCTATTTATTGGGACAGCCAATAAGTTATTCAACTTGGTTCTTTGAACTTTAAAAGTTAAATTCTATCTTTCGACCGGGAAAAAGTTACTTGTAGAGGAAATCTAGGGCGTGCAAACGGAAGTGACAAATTAAATTTATGTGGCCGGTGCTTAGAAATCAGCTGTTTAATTTCCTTTACTAAAACACCAAATATCAAAGAGATATTTCCCCCCAACTTTCAGTTTATGAAAATCTGTAGTGGAGTGTTTTGAAAAGAAAAGTGACAAGTGGGTGCTTGTTCATAGCTGCCAAGCATCCTTGGGCTTGATCAGTTATAATTAAACATAAATAAAGTGAATAACACTGTAATTAAGTGGCAGAAATGAATTTTTTAAGCTTGCAAATTATGTATTTTTTGATGACTTTCTTCATAGGGAGGAAAATAGTTTTCAAAAATTAGATGTCTTTAAAAACATGAAGTTGGACCTGCACGCACCCTGGAGAGAAAAGCATGTTGTTGTTTACAAAAGTTAATTTTTTTACATTAACTAAAGTCATCCCAATAATCAGTTAGAAAAGCTTACTTTGAAAACCATGCCAGGAGCTCAAAACCTGTTTCAAGTGGTTCATGCAAAAACTAGTTTCCTGATTTACTGCTCTGAGGCGATCATGTTAAAAGCACATTGTTGGCATTAGTATGTGGTGAGGAGGAGGGGCTGGGTGAATTCTGGGCAGTGAGAATTAAATCTAACGTGGTTATGTGGGGAAAACAAAAATCATCTTCTCCCACATATCCCAAAGCTAGGGTTATTTTCATGAGCTAAGAGAAGACCCAAGGGCCAAGTCACACTCTTGGCGCACACTGATGCCTTAAAATGCCCAGCGGGCACTATTCATGGAGCGATGTGAACAATATTTTGTATTTCTTGACCCTAAGATAGGAAAAACAGTCTCTATTGTTTTTCTTATAAACTTTCAAAAACAAAATCTTGTAGTGCAAGAGCGATAAAGTAAATATGGCTCAGTGGGATAAAATCCTCCAAACAGACTCCAAATAGCTCAGTGACCTGTGTAGTATTTTTCCAGAAATATAGGAAAGTGAACTATTTATGAAGCTGAGTGACTAAAAGGAATTTCCGTGAGAAGAGCGGATGTGTGTGTGGGGCTTTCAGGAAGGGAGACCGGGACCAGGAGAGCTGAGGAGCCCAGACAGCTCCGCCAGCCACAGCACGGACACACTCTGGGTGGGAAGCATGGGGGATGGGAACAGATGGGCATTTGCGTCCAGCAACTAGTGGCCAGGACAAAGGTGTCTGGGAGAGGGAAGAGGGGAGACGAGTGACCAGCCAGGCGGCTCTGCTAATGCGCGTGTTAAGTCCATGGCATCTGGCTACTTAAGTTTTCGAAGCTGGTCCTAAGCCAGGGTTTCTGGAAGAAGGGGCATCCTACAGAGCTGCACCACCTCACAGCAGCATAACCTCACAGATGCATTTAAGTGAAATCAACTAAAGTGAAATAAATCTAAATGTCCGGTTTTTCAGTGACAATGGCTAGCCACATTTCAAGTGTCACAGCCACAACGGTGAGTGGCTCCCATGTGGGTGGGAAAGGCACAGACCATCACTGTACACGGCTCTACTGGACAGCAATGTATAGGAGCAGCAAAAAAGTGAGAAGCATCGTCACCCCAGGTGGCTCCCCCCTTCTCACCCCCAGCCCTGTTTCTGCGAGCAGCGATAACGGATCAGTGAACTTCTGGGTGACTGCTTCCCAGCTATAAGATGGGAGAAATTGTGATCCCTATTTACAACGTGTGGTATAAGGAGTCCATTGTTTAATACACAGAGAAGTAGCCAAACTTTTGGCCTGTCTGGAACACACAAAATGAAGAAGAATGTCTTGGGCTGCATGTAAAATATATGATTAATGTACATAAGTTACAAAACTTTCATCTTAAAAGTATTTTTTATCATAATATTAAAGAAATAAGTCAGGTGGCCCATAGGCTGCAGGTTGGATACATTTGCCCATTGGCTCATGTAAATAAAAGTTAGCCACTGTCATGTATTTTGGTTGCATGATACGTATTATAGTTGCATGATATGTATTCTGGAATAACATTAAAGAGAGATGTGACAGTTCATATTGTCACATGGAAAGACGTCCTTTTCATAAACAAAGTGTCCAGGTTTCATGAAAGGTTCAAAAAATCTTTAAAAAGTGGCCAAAGAAGGGAAGGGTGTCGATCAGATAACCAGTGGTACTATCAGACCTGGAGCTGCTGCACAGACTCTTACCGGCTAGAAAAGGCAGGCCGTGAACCGCGGCCAGAGACGCGCCGCCCACCTGCCCAGCCCCCAGGGCTGAGGCTCCCCAGCCACGTTCCAGGCGGAGGAGGCCTCACTGACAGCAGCAAGTAAGCCCGGACACTGCGAGGGCACACGGGACTGAACGTCTTCCAGTGCAAATAATAATTAAGAGTACTGAAACCACAGATGGAGTGTACTATGCCTGCTCACACCCAGAGCCTTTCCAAGCTTTAGTCTTAAGGCACAGATTGTAGTTCACCACTGAAGAAACCTTAGGACCTCGGCGTGAGTCATTCTAGACAGAGCTATCTGACACTAGGAAACCGACCGTTTTAAGTTGTGTTTAGTACAGTGAGACGAGGAAAGTAACAACATTAGAATGAAGGTCATTTAAAGGTTTTTAAGTCTGATGAAAATGCACGTTTTTTTTAATCCTTAAAGAAAAGTTAATTGTGGATATCAATAACCAGTTTTTCTACTTTTTTGTAGCTGACTTTAAAAGTTTTTGTTTACTGTGCTTTCAAAATTTCAAACACCACAAATATGGAAAATTGTAAGCCTCAGATTCATTATTTCATCATAGATTAAAAACTATATACTTAGAGTTCCAAGTTAATATATATATTTTATTTATATAATTATGTTAAAACTTAAAAAACAAGCTTAATCCTAACCAAAAGAACATATTTTTCCCTCACTGTCTCAGACTTAGAAATGAGAATTAGCCTGTTGAATATGTCTGTTAATTTAAGACGTTATTTGATTTTAATAAATTTGTAACTTTTCTTCCATTTATAAGATACATGCTATCGCTAAAGACTTAAAAGAATCCTGAAGAAAATACTGCAGATGAATGAACGGGCAGTTTAAAATGTTCTAATCCCAAATAAACTGCTTATAAAAAGTTCAAGCCCATTGCCTCTGTTAACTGAGAAATAGAAACCTAAATATACTTTTATTTATAGATTGGGATCCTTTGCCTCTGAGTACAAGCAAGATTCAATCGCTAATTTTATTCATGATGAGCTAAAACCAAGAATAAAGACTCTGAAAAGATATGATTTAGGATATATACAAATTCATTAATTTTTATATTACTAGATCTAAGTGTCTGTTTTTTCCCCCCAAACTACCCACTCTGTCCTTGGGCAGGGGTACCTGAGGCAGCAAGGAAAACCTGGCTGACATGGCGGCCTGCCTTGGGGTGACCCCCAGAGGGCAGGCACGAACTCAGGGTACCTGCAGAACTGTGGGGTGCGGCCCTTGCTTGTTCCCAGTGGAATCGAGTTGGACAGCTATTTCAATACTTAGGGAGGCAGCTACATAGGGGAAAATATTTCTTCTGGATATCCGTGGGAATATGAAATACAGAAACTGTTATGAAATAATGTTCTCAGAAGATAGATTTTTTTTTCATTTTGTAGAGACTTCATTTTTTGTTTGTTTGTTTGTTTTTGAGATGGGGGGGTTTTGCTATGTTGCACAGGTTGGTCTCTAACTCACAATCCTCCTGCCTCAGTATCCTGAGAAGCTGGAATTAGAGGCACATGCCACTATGTGTAACTAAGACTTTAATTTTTTTTTAAAGCAGTTTTAGGTTCATAGCAAAACTGAGAGAAAGGTACAGACGTAGTCCATGCATCCCCCACACCCCTCGGTCTTGGTGCCGTATATTTTATGGGTTTGAGCAAATGTATGCTGACATGTACCCGCCATTATAACCTCATACAGTGTTTTCACTGCCCTTAAAACCCTGTGTTTCTGCTATCCATGCACCCACCCCTCATCCTCCCTCTTCTGTAAGGCAAGCACTGGTCTTTTTACTGTTCCATAGTTTTGTCTGTTCCAGAATGTTACTGCAGTCCTTTCCGATTTCACTTAGAACCATATATTTAGTATTAGGTTACTGTGTCTTTTCTTGGCTTGCTCTTGTATCTTTTCTTGTGTACTTCATTTTTCGTGATGAATACAATCTATTATCTGGACGTACTTGTTTATCCACTCTCGTACTGAAGGACATCTGGGTTGCTTCGAAGTCCTGGTATTTACGAATTAAACTGCTATAAACATCCATGGGCAGAATTTTGTGTAGACATAAGTTTTCAAGCCCACAGTTGCTAGAAGGAATAGTAAGGCATGTTCAGTTTTGTAAGAAACCACCAACTGTCCTCCAAAGTGGCCATCCCATTTTGCATCCCGCCAGCAGTGAAGGAGAGTTCCTGTTGCCCCACATCCTCGCAGATGCCAGAGCTCTGGGCATTAACCGTCTTGGTAGGTGTGCAGCGGCACCTCACTGCTGTCTTAATCTGCACTTCACTGATGGGCAGCATCCCATGTGCGGGTGTGATATGCAGCATCCCATGTGTGGATGAGATTGGCAGCATCCCATGTGCGGCTGTGATGGGCAGCATCTTTTTATATGCTATACAGCTTCTTTGGTGAGGCATCTGTTAAGGGTTCTGACCCATTTTTAAAAAAAAACTTGGGTTGCTTGTTACTGTTGAATTTCAACAACTGTTTATTTTAGATAATAGTCTTTTGTTAGGTATCTTTTGTGAATATTTTTCTCTAGTCTGTGATTTTTGCTTTTTATCTCTTGACAGTGTCTTTTCTTTTTTTTTTTTTTTTTTTTTTTTTTTTGGTGCTGGGGATCGAACTCGGGTCCCTGTGCTTGCAAGGCGAGCACTTTAACCGCTGAGCTAAATCCCCAGCCCGACAGTGTCTTTTCTAATAACCAAAATTTTTAATTTTAGTGAAGTCTTGGTCAGCTGTTTCTTCTTCCATAGGTTGTATCTTTGGTGTCATAAAGAGTCACGGTTAAATCCAAGCTCACCTAGATCTCCTCCTACGTTATTGTCTACGGTTTTACAGTATTGCTTTTTACATTAGATCTGTGATCTATTTTGAATCAATTCCTGTGAAGAGTATAAGGTTTTATCTACACTCACTGTTTTTTGTTTTTTTGTTTGTTTGTTTGTTTTTTGCATGTGGATGTCCAGTTTCCACACCACTTGTTGGAAAGACTGTCTTTTCTCTATTATATTGTGTCTGCACCTTTGTCAAAGTGACTGTGTTTAGGTGGGTCTATTTCTTTGTCCTGTTCCATCAGCCTATTTGTCTACTCTCTTGCTAATACACTGTCTTGATTATTGTCACTGTATGTTAAGTCCTGACATTAAAAAGTGTTATTTCTCTAATTTTTGCTTCTCCTTTGAGACTATGTTGGGTACTCAGAGGTTTGTTTATTTTTTGCCTCTCAAAATAAACTTTAGAATCAGATTGTCAATAAATTTCTGAGATTTTGACTGAGATTGTGCTGAATCTAGATTGATTAGTAGATCAAGATAGATCAAGTAGAAAAGACCTGACATCTTGAATCTTCACATCCATGAACATGTAATATCTCTCCATTTATTTAGTTACTCTTTGGTTTTTGTTTTCTTCAGGGCTTTGTGATTTTTCTCCTATAGATCTTGTACATATTTTGTACAAGATTCATACTTAACTATTTTATTTTTGGAGGTGTTAATGTGAACGGTACTTTTTAATTTCGAAGTGTAGTTGTTCATTCCCAGTGCAGGGCTTGACTTTGGCGCATTAACCTAAATCCTACAATGTTACTGGAATGGTTTATTAGTTCCACGAGGTTTCCTGTCAGTTCTTGATTTTCTACATAGATGATCATATCATCTGCAAAGAGAATTTTAATTCTTCCTGTCTAATCAGTGTACCTTTTGCTTCCTTTTCTTGTCTTACTGTATTAGCCAGGATGTCTAGTATGATGCCACAAAAGAATATTCCAGATCTTAGTGAGAAAGATTCTAGTTTCTCACCATTAAGTGTGATGTTACCTCTACTTTTTTTGATAGATATTCTTTATCAAGTTCAGGAAGTTTCCCTCCATTCCTAGTTTCTGAGAGTTTATCATGAATGGGTGTTGGATTTTTTAAAATGCTTCTTCTCTACTCGGTGATATGATCATGTGATTTTTATTCTTTAGGGTGTTGACACAATGGATTAAACTAATTTTCATATGCTGAACCAGCCTAACACAACCAAGATAAATCCCACGTGGTCACAGTACACACACACACACACACACACACACACACACACACACACACACAGAGAGAGACTTGCATTCAATTTGCTAATATCTTGTTGAAGGATTTTGCATCTATGATCATGAGAGATACTGCTCCATAGTTTTCTTATAATGTCTTTGTCTTTATTATTAGGGCGACGCTGGTCTAATACTCATCGACTGAATTAGAAAGAGTTCTCTCTGCTTTCATATTCCAGAAGAGATTCTGAAGAACTGATACAATTTATTCTTAACTAGAAGAATTCACCAGTAATGTCATCAGTTTTGGAAGGTTGTTATTATTGTTTCAATTTCTTTGCTAGAGAAAGGCCTACAGAGATCATGTATTTCTTCACGTGTAAATTTTAGCAGATTGTATCTTTCATGGAATTGGTCCGTCCATTTTACCTAGGTTATCAACCTTTGGGCATCGAGTTGTTCATAGTGAGTATTCCAGTATCCTTTTAATATCCTTGGGATATGTAGTGATGTCTTTTCCTTCATTTCTGGTATTGGTAATGTCCCATCATTTCTTAGCCTGGTTAGATGATTATTAATTTTATTTATTTTTCCAAAATCCAGGTTTTGATTTTGTTAATTTTCTCTATTGATTTCCTACTTTCAATTTTATTGATTTCAACTCTAATTTTTATTATTTTTTTCTTTGTCTCACTTTGGATTTAATTTGTTCTTTTTCTAGTTTGACAGCGCGGAAGCTTAGATTGGTGATTTCTGATCTTCTTTTGTAGTACACGTATTTAATGCTATAAACTTACTCTAAGCACTGCCTCACTGCACCTCACAGATTTTGATAAGTTGTGTTTTCATTGTTTTAAAACTATTTTAAAACTTTTCTTGTGATTTATTCAACTCGGATATTTTTCAGTAGTGTCTTTAATCTTCAGATATTTAGGGATTTTTCTAGCTATCTTTCTGTTATTGATTTGTGTTTCGTTCCACTGTGTCCAAAAGCAGGTGGTACCGGATGATTTTTTAGACTTGCTGGGGATGTTAAATGGCTTATACCGCGGTTCGGCCTGGTGAACTTCCCACGTGAGCTTGAGAACAACGTGTGCTCTGGTAGAGGTGGCTGAGTCATCTGCAGGTGTCAGTTACATCCAGTGGCCTGATGCTGTCGCTGACTTCTGAGACGTCTTCACTGATAATCTGCCTGCTGATCTGTTCATTTCTCACGGAGGGTCTTAAGTCTCCACTGTAATAGTGGATTCGTGTGTTTCTCCTGACACTTCTATCAGTTTTTATTTCTCATTTGCTTTAAGGCTAATGTCATAGACATCTATGTTGGTGACATTTTTTCCTATGAACACTTTAAATAGTTCATTCACCCTGTTCTCTTCTTGTTTGCATGTTCTCTGAGGAAAAATGAGAAGTCATTCTTATCTTTCCTCCTCTCTAGGTAAAGCACACCCCTATTATTTCCCTTGGGATTTTTTTTTTTTAATCTTTGTTCTTCTATAGTTTGGAAATAGTACACCCAGTTATAGTTTTTTTGTCATCTATTTTATTTGATGTCCTCTGAGTTTCCAGAATCTGGAGAAATTCTGTGTTAGGTCTTTCTTTCTTTCCTTTCTCTTCTGATAGTCCCATTATTCACATTTATACCTCTGTAGTTCCCCTACAATGGTTGGATAGTCTAGTTTTTAAAAGTCTTCATTTGATTTTTGATATTCTGTGGGTATACTATATCTTCAACCTCAGAGATTCTGTCTTTAGCTGTGTCCAGTCTATCAATAAACCCCACCAGAGGGCTTCTTCATCTCTGTTGGTGTTTTTGATTGCCAGCATTTCTTTCTGGTCATTTCTAAGGATTTCCATCACTCTGCTTACACTGTCCATCTATTCTTGCATAATGTCTATTTTATCCATTATAGCCCTTCGCATACTAATTGCAGTTATTTTGAATTTCTGTCTGATAATTCCAGCATTTCTGCCATTTCTGGTTCTGATAGAGGAGTCTTGATTTTTGTTTTGTTTGGTCTGTTTTTTCAAATTGTGTTTTTTGATTTTTAGTATGGCGTGTCATTTTCTATCAGCAGTGTCTTAGTTACTTTTTTCTCGTTGCTGGGACAAAATACCCGACACCCAAAGTTAGGGGAAGAAAGGTTTATTTGGCTCACAGTCTGTAGAGGTTTCAGTCCACAGTCAGCTGGGTCCGAGGCAGGGCGGCATGGCAGACAGGCAGAAGGCAGCCAGGTAAGCAAGGGATGCAAGCAAGGGGCTAAGCAAAGGGAGCAACCAGCTTCTTCCTGTATTTTATACCTTATCCAGGCTACCTGCCTTTAGGGTGGGCAGCACTCCCACCCTTAATGCTAATACCCTTAATCTTAGTGTCACATCCTTGATCCCAGCAGAACCATGCCAAACCGATCAGTGGACTAATTTAGTAATCACACACTCTAGATCCAGCTACCTCTTACCACATGAGGCTTTGGGGGGACATCTAGACACAAACCATAACAAGCAGCTATGCAGGCTTTTCTGGGTAAAGAGAACTGCTGTAAAGAGGCCTTTAGTGATATGGAGACACGCAGTGAATGTCAGGGAGGGGAAGCATTCTAGTATCCTGAGTTAGGTCTCCGTCACCAGCTCAATCCCTGGTGGGGCAGGCTGCCCTGACTGGGCTGGAGCTGGTTATTTCCCTCTCACAGGTCAGCGAGGCTCCAATGATAGCTCCACAGTTACACTCAGGTTTCTTAGCTGTTCCCTTGTGCCGCCTCTGTAGGGCCACAGGGCTCTGGGGTGCTTTAGAATGGTCCCTTTCCCCCTCCCTCGGTTGAAAGAATGGAGTGGTTTTTTTCTGCTATTTACTTCAAGAAACTGTTTAATCCCTAAAGATGAAACAAAAGTGTGGGGACCACTCTATGGTCAGGTTCCCTGGAGTCGTGGACTCTTGGAGTTTTCCATTCCGAGGCTGTGGAGTGGAATACACAGGTCAATTCCGGGCCAGGTGTTCCTGCCCCAGTATCACTGGCCCAGGAGATGTGTACTGAAGCAGGGCTCTCTGTCTGCCCTTCTGGGAACGCTAGCATTTCCTGGGACTCGCTTCTCTTACAGGTCTAAGAAGAGCTGACAATGGTTCAGTTTGCTCAGCTTTTTACATGCTCCTTACACGTGGACCCCAAAACTGGAAAACAACTTTTTCCATTTAAAAAAAAGAGAGAGCTGATTGGACCTTTATCTTCGAGTCCAAGACTCTAGAAACTATTGTTAAGGTTATATTTTCTAGGATAGAGGAATAAAGGATAAAGGAAAGAGAATAGTTTTTTCAGAAATAATTTACTTGTCAGAATTTATAAAGTTTCATTTAGATTTTCACAGAGATGGTGGTAGAGAAGGACTTTCAAAGGGCTGAAACGTCATCGTCTGTTTTCTTCCTTTTCTTAAAGGTATTTTAAATGTGTACTGATTCTAGATAAGTAGATCTCTTACAGCTTAACCTTTTGTCGCCCAACATGGCAACATCTATATCTGAAAATGCATGTTACTATAATCACGAGGAACTGGAAGGTATCTGAACAGATACCGTAATTAACTAGCTGTCACACACAGAGGGAAGGTCAGTCAGTTTGAGGCAAAAGTAAAGCCCAGGGCCCTGAAGCTGCCACTTACTTTACATGACAACCAGGGAGAAAAGCCATCATCTTCCAGGACCTACTTGTGGAATGCATTATTCTTTGCTTCCTGCTGTTTGTGGATCATTGATCAAAAAATCTATGAATGACAAGACTCAACCTTAAATAATAGTAGTCTGTGGGGGAAAAGACTTCTCTTTTAAATAAAAAGAAGCATCTATTGTCTCTTTTCTAACAGGATGGCTTTGATGTCTTATTTAAAAAAAAAATTACATCAACTCTCCACAAATAGTAAGGTCTTCAAAAGATCAGAAAATAAGGCAAGTGAATGGATAGCACTGAACAAGCAAGTCTGTGAAATAAGCCCTGTTATAACCCACTGTTTCTTAATAAACAACAGTTAAATTTAGAGCACTCCTGAAAGTAACATACCCTCAAAGGGGAGAGATTAATAATACATTTGTTACCAAAGGAATTTCAAAATCTTAGTTTGGAAAAGAACTTCTACTTTGAAGCAACTGTACTTAGGATACTACTGGGTGATCTTTATTTACTAGCAAGGGTAGCATTCATTTTTTAAAAAAAGAAGGACCAATAAATGATAGCATTAGCATTTTCTGTTATCAATAGTTTTAAGTCTTTAATCCCAATAAAACTTAAAAATTCTATGCTTTCAATAAAATAATATAAACACGAAATTACATAAACTAATGACATTTGTTGAATTCCGGTTTTGAGAACCTGGTTATCTCATTAAGTCACATGAATCAGAAGTACTGAAAGGGGAATTGGATAATGTTTGGCTAAAGTGACATAATGAACCAAGAATTCCATCATGGTATCCAAAGCTTCATTAATAATTAACTAAGAGAATTTAGCTAAAAAGAATACATTTTACAAACAAAGATATACAATTCACCATACACCCAATATGTACCTTAGACAACTCCATGCCGGGCCCGCATGGTTTGCACAGAACGCAGTTCCCAGACCCATCTCTGTATTCTTGTTGTCTGCAGTCTCTGGTTTCACAAATCACTTTACATGACTGGGAAAAGAAAAGTTTTACCAAGTGTTACCTTTTTTGGGGGTGGTGATGCTAGGGATGAACTCAGGGCCTCGAGCTTGCTAGGCAAGTGCTCTATCACTGAGCAAAATCTGCAACCCCACCAAGTGTTATCTTCAAGTGCTTTCGTTTTATTGTTTTTGAGAAAGGCATCATCTCTTCTGTGTTAGTCACATAATCTCTGAATGTAAACATCAACTCAGAGTGAGGTCCATTTAATTTTCACTTCGCCTTCTGAATGAGTCAGTGGAACAAACAAATCAGTAAGCCTAATTCTTGTCTGCGTTCAGAGACTGCTCGTTCATTCCAAAAGTAGAGTCTCCCTTTTTCCTGAAGTTAAATATCTTCAAGTTAAATAAACTATCTTCCTCTGAGCCTCTTCTGTGTACTTAGGGCCAAAGTGACCTTGTGGCTGTTATCTTTGCTAAGATGACGTCTGAAAGAACAGCGCTGCAGAAACCCAAGGTCCCTTTGCTACCTACAAAATTCTGAATTAACAAAAGAAAACTAAACACAAAAATCTTTTTCGGTTTTTGAGAAATATAAACATATTCTAGTATGATAAACTGGATAACTAAATAGATATAATAGATTCACACAGCCATAAGAACTTCAAGTTATCCTCCGGGCATAAAGATCTAAATGGTTTTGATGGAGAATTTTCAACCTGAGGTCGGAGAGAGGCATGGCTGAAGCCATGAGGAGCCAAATGCTATCATATCTTTTCATGATAGCCTGTACCACATCTCTCAGGCGTGCTACGTATTTTTATCTTCTTTTTTACTTTTTTTATTTGGCCCAAGCTTGGTCTGCAGAGCCAATTTCTCCCAATCTCCATTTTGTCTTTCAAATAAACTTTGTCACTGCTTTTGGTCCATTTTGTCTGATTCTTTGTTCGAGGTGGGAAAGACCTGGAATCTTAACTCCAGAAGGAAGGGCAAGCAATTCAGAACCCAGTAACGTTAATTTGGAACTACCTGATAACAAACCTTTTTCATTGTACTACATCTACTTAGAGGTCATCTTTCAAAAAATACTATCAGACAGTTGAGATCAATGAAATTCTTGATGATAGTGGTGCTGGTGGTGAGCATGAGAGTCATGGCCAAAGTCTCCAAAACTCTTCAAAGCAAAAGTGCTGTGTGAATAGGAATTTACTGATGCCCTTAACTGATGCCACCTGGCTATTTCCTGGGACTTAACAATATACTTTGGCGTACAACGTACCACCTAATAAAATGATACTTTGGCAAAAACAAAGTTTGTTAAGTCATTTTCCAAAATAATCTCTATTCTTTTATTTTAACTAAAGACAAGGTTGCTTTATCACTGTTACCCTGTAAAAATATGTTTACCTGCTTCTTAATGGATGATGTTATTCAAAATGATGGTATTAATGTTATCTCTTTGATAAGAAATTCCATAACCTCCTTTATAGGTCATTTATGACCCCATTTCCTCTTATCTTGTCTTCCAAGATTTTAGGCATAGTCTCCAGTGTAAATAATTCTCTATATTTGTAGATCTTTATTACGTCTCGAGACTAATTCTTTTGGATACTTTCATAGATCATTGGTCATCCTTTCAAACATTAATACTCTCCATCTGCCTCTGTAACTTTTGGAAACCAAGATGGATATAAGTAGCTATAAAAATAATAAGTCTTAAACATCTATTCCAAAGTCTTTATTAAACTTTAAAATAGGCTCCAAATTAGAATTTATGGTCTTAGTAGAGTCTAGGATGTGTTATGAGAGATATGTGCCTATAAATCCAAGAGAATGTCATTACCCAAATGCTATAAGTAACACAGAAATGTTATGACTTCATCTAAATTTAAATAAAGTAATTTCGACACTTGTTAAAACCACCACAGCTTAGCAGGACTTTTTCACTTATTAAACACAAAAATTATCAAATGCAATTTGGAATGAAAAATAATACAGGATCAAATTACATTCTTACTAAACAAATGCGTTCACTTACCAGACAGCCTAGTAAGAGGACAACAACGGTGCAGAATGTTTTCTCTTGTTCTTGGACTTTGAAAGCCATTGCTCTTATCAGATGCACTCCTGCAGGGTGCTAAATCAGAGATAAGAAGGAAGACACAGTTAACACTGAAAGCTTTCCTGACTGTGTGCTGTATTTCCTATCCAATGTCTGCCATTTTCTAGACACACTAGGAACTACATATTATTCATGTTTAAAGGAACCACCTTTTAAAAAGATACAACAGACATATAAGGCATAATTCTTTTAGACTTTATGTAGTGAGAATTGATGCTCAGCTTTCCTACACATGACAAGCAAAACTCCTACTAGCTCTGAATTCTCAGGTTATACCTGCCTTTATTTTCTACCCAAGTCTTCAGTATCCAATCTACTTCCTCCAGAAGAGAATCACATTCAAGCAGCGACTTATAACCTTCCATTCAGACACTGCCAACAGGATAACAGCAGTGATTAAAAAAAAAAAAATACTTGCTAAGCATCCTGTGCCTAGTACTATTTTTTAGCACGCTGAGCCTCACATGTAGTCTAAAATGTCAATACTATCATTCTGTCCATTTCGGAGGTGGGGAAACTGAGGTCATGAGAGGCTGAATAAGCTGCCCAAGGTTATCCTGCTGGCAAGAAGCAGAGCTAGAGTCAAACCTGGGCAGGATGGCTCTGGGGTCCCTGTTCTAACATTTACTGTGTCATACACACTCTGTCATGCAATGTGCTCTGCTGCATACAAACTCCATGCTTGGACCCACACTCCATGCACAGTGGTGCATGCTTGTAATTCCAGCACTCTAGAGGCTGAGGTCTAGCACTGGCAATCTAGCAACTTAGCAGATCCTGTCTCAGAATTTAGAAAATAAAAAATAAAAAAGCAGAAGTTCAATGTGAAGGCCCTGGGTTCAATCCTCAGTACAAAAACAATCATGAGGTTGGGGATTTAGCTCAGTGGTAGACTGCTTGCCAGCAAGGCTCTGGGATCGGATCCCCAGCACCCAAAACAAACAAACAAACAAACAAACAGTACTATTCTTGGATCTCAGGACCTTCATCTCCACCAAGAAGCCGAAGGCCAAGGTCGGCCTGTGTGAATTCTGCGCCAAACCAGCGTGCTACGAATTACACACAGGTGGAAAAGTAAGCTTCATCTCAAACATCTGAGAGTCTCCAGGGACGCAGTGGGAGACACCGACTCGACAGCCCAGTGAAAGACAAACCCGGTGACTTGACTGTCACCACGAATGATCTACAATGTAGAAACAAATCTGGCCTTTTTTTTTTTTTTTTTTTACTAGAAACACACAAGGTCGAGCAAGGAGATTTAAAAAAACGCAGCCTCATCTGGCTGCTCCATCTATCAGGAACAACAGTTTAGTTCCTCTTAAAGTAGAATCTTCCAAAATTAACAGAGACCCCAAACAGCTAGATCATCTGACTGCTTAGAAAGAAATCAAAGCAGAGAACAAGAACAGTGGGCCAAAGGGGCCAAGAAAAACAATAACAGCAGAAGCTGAGCTGGGCAGGCCGCTCCAGCCCCCAGCCAGGGCAGCAGGGAGCCGGCATCCTCATGCTGCCTCTCTGGCTGATGGCCCTGGAGGTGCTCACCCAGAGGGGCTGCGTCAGCTGCCTGTGCAGGTCCCACGGGCAGGGTGACAGGAGCTGTTTGTTGGATGAATGGCCCATCTTGAGTAAATTCATACTTTCCAGCTTCTTGGTCACAGCTTCCCCCCACCAGCATAGCTCAGAGTCATCCAGAAACTTCCCAGCCATACAACTTGCTGCTTGTGTAGACAAAGAGTTGGGGGTGGGCAGAAGGACACAGTCACATTCCCTGAATCATGTATGCTTCAGGTTATCTCTTTCTTGACATGGTCTTAAATTTTGAAAAATGTTAATTTCTAAAAGTTAAAAATGCACAATTTATATCCAATGGAGAAAAGAATATACAGGTTGAATCGCCCTTGTTTGAAACGCTTGGAAAGCAGAAGTGCTTTGGATTTTAGGTTTTCTTGGATTTTGGAATATCTGCATATACATAGTGAAGTACCTTGGGGATGGGACCCAAGTCTAAACACAAAATTCATTTGTGCCTTATTGCCTGAAGGTAATCTTATAAGCATTTTTACATAATTTTGTACATGACAGAAAGTTTCATGCTGTGGAATATTTCACCTGTGGCATCATGTTGGCACTCAAAAAAGTTCAGATTTGGGAGCATTTTGGATTTTGGATTAGAGACTTTCAACCAGTCTTACCAATCCATTTATACCAAATGAGAGAAAAAGAGATTGACAGAGTCAGTACACACCATAAAGGTGCAACTACTGTGGACAGAACATTCCCCCAGGACACGCTAAGGCGCTAGAGAAACAGGAAGTGTTTCTTTGCAATGTTGCATTCAGACTTCACGTTTAGAAAGGGATTAAAAACTGGGCCTTATCTCATATTGAGAATGAACTAGCCCAGTGCCTAAAAAAGAATAAATCTAACCGGGGTGACTGCCGATGTCTGTACCGCTGTCGTAGCTCACAATATCACTGATGGGCTGTGTGAGTCTAGACACCAGTCAGCCCGGAGTCCTGTCTCCTTACGTGTCTGCGTCAGGTAGTGACAGCAGCCAGCTCCCAGACTGCAGTGAGGAGTGGGCGAGTTAACTGTCGTCAGGCCCTTCTGGGAGAGTTAAATGCTCCAGATGTGTCAGCAGCGCTTGTGCTTTGTGTTGTATTACTAGTGAGGATCAGATGATCCGACACGTGTGTGTGTCCCTGAAGACCGTACCTGACAGACAGACGTGAGACCTTCAGATGTGGCAATCAAGGGGCAGAACTGATAATCAGCACACAACAAAGTCACGGAGTTTACAGTGCCACGACTTACTCAACCAACTGTGTGCGAACAGCTCTTAGGCGCTGGGAGGAGGAGCGTGCAGGTGGGGAGGACACCACACAGGTGGCCATGTGGCAGCTCCAGCATGGCAGGGGCAGCGGCCTCCTGAATACCTTTTAATACAGCCTGGGCGAGGAGCGCCTCAGAAATAAACAGTTTAGCTGCTGAAATGTTATAAGTATGACCTTGAATTTCCTGGAATAAAATGAGAAATTCCTTTCGAATGTTTTTGGCATTCATAAAAAGAAGAAAAATTTAATGAAATAACTTGTGTTTAAGTAATAATATTTAAAATTAAAATAAGGCAATAAAAAGGTTATTTGTTGAAATAGATTTTAAATTCTGGGCATTTGGGGCCTGGCCCAAAGACAGAAAAATGCTTTTCTATGTTTCAGAGTTCTATTTATTTGAGGATGACTTATTAAGCATGAGACATACAAATTAGTGTGATTATGTACAATAGGTCCATCCACTGGGGTTTTTATAGTTTGCCAAAACATCCAGATTAGACAACGTCTCCTAGCAATGTAGCATCCACTTTTGCAGAAGGCGGGCTGAGAAACTGGCCCCGGCTAAGTGCCAATGAGAAAGCTAATGATGCCTGGCTTACTGCATCCTAGAAGTGTGGAATTGCTGCCTATCTGTCATTCAGCAATGACAAGCAGGTTGGTGAGATCACAACTAGGACAGCATACACAAGGGACACGAGCTGGCAAACACCTGCCAAGCTGCCCCTTGAGTGGCTTCTTGTCAAATAAAGCTGCTCAGCCTGCTCACTGGGCCAAATGGCAAATAATGCGGATGTGTCCTAACTGCCTCCCTTAAAAGGGACAGAATCCAACGGGTTCTATCCATGCACATCCCTTGCTCCCCCTTGTCCAAAATCACGAAGCCTAATGCAGGTGTGTCTGCGGGCAAAGGGGCGGGTTTCAGTGGATGGCTGACGCAGCACTGCCTGGGAGGAGCAGCTCCAGGCTTTAGCCCTCACAGATCGGTCAGAGCGCTAGATCCGCCACCGGACTACCAACTCTGCCTGCGACACCCGGCCCCACCCTGCCTGTCAAAGGCCTCCGGGTTTCCCTGAACTACATGGGCCCCTCGCCTTGATGTCTCCATAGCACCCCAGACATTATATCACAGCATGGTTGTCTGATTGTTTCTCTCGCTTTCTGGCTTTTGTGTTGCATTTAGTCAACATTCATTTTCTTTCACCATGGCAGCACCGAACTTTTAAAGTTAATTTTCAGTATTGAAAACGAAGCACTTCCTGGAAACACTAGACAATCTGGTAACTACGGGATGCCACACGAAGGTCAGATAAGCTAGGGCTGGACACCAGTCGTCCCTTACACAGAAGTACATATGTTCTGCTGGTGGGTCTCCACCAGTCCCACTGTCCTGCTGGGCTCCCTTCCCTCATTCTATCGCTCACCATCCAGCTGGATTTTGAGGGCCTCACCACAAGGACCCTGACTTCACTCTAAAAGTATAACTCACCCATAAATGCCCAGTTCCTGTTAAATGAATGAAGAAGTTTGTTAGTTAGAGATAATATTTTATCTCTTAGATTTGTAAGGGATGAAACAATAGATGTGAAAAATACGTGCAAATGTTACCTAAGACTGACATGTACATTATGGTGGGACCCTACTTCTTGAATATAGTTGTCTAATACAGGACGAGCATCTTCTATCCAAAATGGATGGGACGGGAAGTGTTTCAGATTTTGGACTTTTTCAGATTTTGGAATACTCAGGTCTCCAGACAAAATTCATTCATATGTGCCTTGTCCATTGAGCCTGAAGGTAATGCTACACAACATTTTAAATAAGTTTGTGCATGAAATGGAATTTTCCACTTGTGATGCCATGTCAGCACACTTTGGAGTGTTTCAGATTTTAGATTTTTGGATTAGGGATGCTCAACCTGTATTGACAAATACAGTAGCATTTTGGAAGAAGATCTGTTATTTATCTTTCTAATTTTAACAGTAAATAATCTTTCTGAATATTATCTTTACATCTTATCCTGAAAATGACTAGAACATATGAACCTATGAATAATTTGAATTATCTGAATAATTTTTTCAGACTAAGTTATTTAGCTTTCTTTACTTTTCCATCTGTTAGAAGCTGTTTACTATCTTATACATGCAGTGCAATAGGTAACAGTTTTCATTTAGTAAAATTATATTAACATAATGTAATGAATCTAGCTACATTCAACCCGTACATTTTCCCAATATGCAATAAGCTGAAATGCTAAAGAAATGTATCAACATTAAAGTAAACTGGCAGGCTTACAACTTACAAAATCAGCATTGAAATAAAGCCAATGCTATAAATATAGACTTTTACATTTTAATGGTGGAACATAATCATAAATGATTTAGAAATACTGTCAAACTGACATGAATGAAAAATCAATTAGAAATTTAGGATGCTGCTATTTCCAAATACGACAAACATCCCCAGCCTCAACCTATTCTGCATCTTACTCTTTAATTTCATTATATTCTGAGAGTCATTCTTCCTACATAATAGAGTTGGCAGAACTTTAGCAGCCTCTTAGGCTCACCAAGGTGTGCTGTAATAAGAATACACATATTGCTGGGGAAGGGAAATGGTTTCCCTTTTATAAATCATGAAATATTTTCTACTAAAAACTCTACAAGCATTAAAATTGCTGCCAAGTAAAATATCTCCAATTCTTCCAATGTTCAAAAATATTAAGGGCCACTGTCAGGCTCCTTTTTTTTTTTTTTTTTTGTGCTGGGGATTGAACTCAGGGTCCTGCACTTGCTAGGCAAGCACTCTAACCACAGAGCTAAATCCCCAGCCCCCATCTAGGTTTTCTGAGACTAATGCTTTTTATCTTTGAGTTGTAGATTCTACCATCTTTGTGCTAAAGAAACCATTGTCAGAATTCTCAAAATGTTCAGTTGACAAGCATATTTTAAAGTGTTTCTCTATCCTGAAACACAAATATGACAATTGTAGCACGAGAGAGCAAGGGGACCTCAAATACCTGCACAGTCAATTTTAGGAAAATTGTGTACAGCCACCTATCCCTAAAACACAGCTGCTACCTTTTTATTTTAGAAAGAAGACAGAAGAGATTCCGAAATGGCTCTTCGCCCTGGCCGGAGTATTCTTCTCCAGTATCAGCAGGCGCTGTTCTTTTAGAATTCCCTATACTCGACCCATTCAAGCTGACAAGAGTGGCTAAGTAACAATGGTTGGACATCCAATTCTTTGTCTCATATAACTTCTGACAGGCGGAGATTCTTCTTAAATCTTATGCTGTAAAATGTCACTTTAAAAGGTACGTGCTTCATGGACTGCGCACAAGAAGATAACCCAATTCTGTTTAAACATCTTCCTTCTAAATGTAGACATTTTTAACAGATAAAGTATGATGAATGAAATCATTGCTGGACCAGTAAATCATGACAAGAAGGAAATTTTGTTCACACTGCTTTTTCTTCCGCAGGAAGTTTTCTTTGCAAAGACTATGAACATTTAATACTCAGCCACCAGGGAACAAAAGTATTTAGCAGTTCCCTGTCTCCTATTGCACAAGCAGCGGCTGGCTTATT
The DNA here is from genome assembly GCA_004026905.1 of Hystrix cristata. Taxonomy (NCBI): domain Eukaryota; kingdom Metazoa; phylum Chordata; class Mammalia; order Rodentia; family Hystricidae; genus Hystrix; species Hystrix cristata. The sequence continues at coordinate 24,973 of PVJO010015060.1, forward strand.
TATTTGGAACATACACTTATTCAAGGTGGGTTTTCTTATTCAACCCGAGGTCAACACAGAGAGAGCGTGCTGGCTCTCCAGATTGCTAAATGTTTGACTTTAAATATTGATTCATCACATTTGAAAGGTTTTGGCTTTGGGGGGATTAAAGATGTATGGAGGTTTTTGACTGTGCCATGTTAATTTTTGAGGGTGGAACTGGAGCAGGGGGACGGAGCTAAGCTAAATGTGGGTTCTGAGCTATAAATGAGTGAAAAAAGGAGACTCAAATTCTCTTCGTGAATATCAGCAGAATTTCTCAAAGCTATAATTGAAGTATAGAATGTGACAATATATGTCTCAATTGTTTTCTATTTCAAAATATATATAAATCAAAGGCCTAAATCTGATTAATCATCTGAAGTAGTCTTCTGTTCTTTCAGAAGTTTCTTTGATAGCTACTTAGATGTCAGCAATGCCCCTAATTCAAGTTTTTTGATAGCAAAGCCCCTTTACACTGCAATTTCCAGTGTGTAAGAGTCTTCGCGCATCCTCATCTTCGACTCAAGATCCGGCCTGGACTCAATCATAAGACATTCTGGCCAAGGAAACAAGGAATTTCCACAATTGTCCCAGAAAAAGCTAACACAACATACCAGCGTTAACACCTACTGTGGAAAAAAAACTAAAGTCAATAAAGCCATGTGGCCGTGGTAATAAAGTAGATATCGTAAGGCATTTTCATTGATTAAAACGAACAGACAGAGTTCATGATAAGATTCCATGTATTGATGTCAAAGTGGTATTTTCAAAACGCATTCCTGGGTTTTGTATTATTTTCAGAACAACTTGGTGAATGAAATGCAAAGAAAAATTCTCTTTAAGTTTTCCACATTTCTGACTAGGTCAAAAACTGTCTTCCACACAGGGGCTCAATTGTCACCCCTCTAGTTATCCATCTTTAAATTAGATAATACAGATTTCTGTAAATAAAAATATATTTTAAAACTTCATGAAAGCAGGGTCAGCAAAAATGCTTAAGGTGAAATTCCTCCACAGAAAACATACTGAGTAAATCCTGAACTAATGCAACGTAATCCTTCCTTTTGCATCTAAGTATCTGATCATGAAATAACAAAACTAAAATAAATTCTTTTGTTTACATAAGTCGTGTTTAACAATATCTGTTTCCTGTTTATATAAAAAAATAGTCTTGTAGTTAAAGAAACTGTCACTGGAATAGAAACTACACCCTCATAAATATATTGAGTTGAAGTGCAGGGCCCTAAGTTTGATCTCCGGCACTAAATAAATAAATAAATAAATAAAATTGAGTTAAATGGTTTCATTTAAAGCAATACTGAACAATGCTTATAGTTTTGTTTGCAAATCAAGTCCTGTTACTAAAATGCATAAGAAGGTGATGTGACTTTTTCTTTTCTTTTTTTTTTTTTTTTGCAATGGTAGATATAGGGTTATGCTTAGTTTCCTACCATTAAAACAGATCACAGGTCTGGGAGGCTGAGCTAGGAGGATGGCAGTTTGAACCCATCCTTGGCAATTTAGCAGTCTCAAAAACAAAGCCAAAAGGCTGGGGACGTAGCTCGGTGCCAAAGCCTTGCAGTTACCAAAAAATCACAGAAGTTTGATGCTGCCAAACTTGATCTCCAAGAACATACCCGTCAGACCTCTATTCCCTGACACGGCAGGGGAACAGTGACGCCGGCCAGGAAAGCTGATTTCCTGCCTCCCCAGGTCTACACAGGCTTTGACACAGGCTCCGCTCTAGGCTTCGCCGCGCTAGCGGACACCGCGGACCGCAGAGTCCTTCGGTCTGTCAGGGCGTCCGAGGCCGGTTCCGACAGACCCCAGCGCGCTCCCGCGGCCTGGGGCTGCGACCTGCAGCGGCCCGGCCAGGGCGGGCAGCGTGTCCACGCGCGGGTCGCATCAGAGCGCCCACCCCGGTCGCCCACGGGGACCGCAGCGCGCCGCCCGGCCTCCCCCGGTCGCCACCCTTCCCGGGGTCCCCGCCCCGGGCTCCCATCGGGGCGCAGACCGGGGCACCCGGTACCTACCTCCCCGGCACTCGGGCTCCGTCCTGCGCCTCGGGTCTGCGCGGGGGCCGAGGCTGCGGGCGCGCGGGCGGCCTGGGTGCGGGGCGCAGAGCCGGACTGGGGTCCCTCCGGGAGCAAGCCCGACAGCTCCCAGAGCCAGTCGGCGCTCTCTGGTAGCCCGGCAACGGCCGCCGCCGCCCGGGCCCGCCCACCGCCGACCCCGCCCCCAGCCCGCCAGGCCCCGCCCCCGCTCCACCAGTCCCCGCCCCCGGGTCCACTAGGCCCTGCCCTCCCCAGCTCTAAGTCGCTTCCCGTCTGTCCCTCCCGGGGCTGCAGGAGCCGATGATGCAGGCTGGGCAGCCACACCGCCCAGAGCGTGGTTGTGTCAGGGACGCGTCACCTGCTCCCCGAGTCCGAGTCTGCACGGCAGCAGAGGCCCGGTGAAGCGAGGCCAGAGCCCAGCTTTGGCGTCTGGGCTCCTGTCGGTCCAGCTTACTGACAGCCGCCTCAGGACGCGCGGATGGGGAGCGCTCCACAGACGCTCTGGGGGAGAGGTGTCCACCTCCTAACTGCCCGGGGCCAGCCGCTGGCCACACCCGAGAAACCCGCAGCCGGGCGGCGGGCAGGGGGCAGTGCAGAGCTGGTGCTGCGCCAGGTTACTTCTATTTCTGAGCTTCGGTTTGTGCATTTATGAAGTGCAGCTAACGGCCTACTTTACCGTTTGTTGAAACGACATATTGTGCATATATATGTATGAGAGCTACAGAACTGTAAGCAATTATTGTTGCATCCGTCCGGTACGGTTCCTTCAAACCCAAGACGCCGGGCCTGACATAGATTTGACATTTCTCATGTTGCTTTTGCCTGCCTGAGTCACCAGCACGTCTCTCTGGGTGGAACCCGTGTTTATTTTCTATATCCCAAGACCCACTGTAGACCCTCAATAAATACTTGTTCAGAGAATGAATGAATGGGTTATCATGATTTGATCCCACACTGCAAACAGCATAGTGCTATACTAGCTACCTGTGAAAAATACCAGAAAAATAACATCACTCCTAAGTCAGACCTCAAAGTATACTTCAAATCCAACACATCCAGAACCTAAGTCACAGCACGGCTGTGATGACTTACAAATGGCATGCATTCACAGGTTTGACCCTCAAGGCAAGTCCCTGTACGTGTTTCCCTATTCTACCTGCCTCCTGGAGTCCTCCGTGTGCATCTCTCACAAGCTCATTCCCAGGTTAGGCTGAAGGGTTCCCTTCCCCAAGCAGACGCCCTCACCTGAGGACGCATCCTATTTTCCTGCAGTCCCAGAGCTTATAGCACATAGGGGAGCGATGAGGCTTACCTAACTTTCATGAACCGAACAGCCACCTCTTCGTTTGCAAGCTCACAGGCATTCCCCAATCTTCCTCTTTTCTCTTGGTGCAGACCCCACCACCCCAGAACATTGCTGCAACCCTCAACCCTGCTGCCTGCCTTTCATGGGTGCCCCGTCTGCCAGGCTAAAACATGTACAGGGGGTTGCTCCTTGCAGAAACGGCTTCCACACTCCTTGGATTAGCGTTCAAAGCTTTCTGTGTTTGGGCTCCGCCCACATTTTCAGCCTTATCTTTCCTCTGGACCTTATGCTTTATATTCTTACCAAACTGGTCTGCTTGCCTTGCCTCAGATGTGCCCTGAATCTGCCCCTCCTTGGCTCTGGAAGCTTCCTCTATATGCTTACACATGTCCCTTACCTCTCGAGTGCCTCACTACTATTTCAGGATCAGCTCAGCGGCTGACTCCCATGAGTTTCCCACTAATTCAGGGCTGTGATTCCTCTCTCCAAGGTCTGTGGTAATTTGGTGCTTGCTACATTCCACCTCGTGTCACAATTATGTGTGGATTTAGCCTTTCTTCCTCTGGGAGCTAAAAACACTTCCATGGAAGGGGCATATTTTGTTTCAACTCGTATCTCTGATAGTATCACCCATTCAAACAAATGTTCATTAAATGTTTTCTGTGCCCTGAACTCAATCTGCCAACTTGGGAACCACCTTCTCTGACTTCAGCCAAGTGTTCTTTCCCTCTCTGACCTCTTTTTGTACTTGGGGACAGTAAAGCATTATTTGGTTCATTAGTTCGTAAATCACTGCATGTGAATTTGGTTGATCTTTCCAGTTAGCTCTCAGGAGAGAGAGGGACCCTATTATGCACACGCACAAGCTTTGGCATCAGACAATCTGGTCTTCTTGCCAGAGTGGCATTTGCTAGCTGTATGACCTTGAGCAAGTTAGTTAATCTCCCCAGGTTTCCAGTTCTTCATCTGTAAAGTGAATTGCGCCATTGGTGGTTGTTAAAAAACCTAAGGTATCTAAAGCACTTAGGCCAACAGTTGGTCCAAAGTAAGTGTTCACGAAACGGCTCCACTCTAAAGAGTATACGATACATATGACTAGCGTCAGTCAATAAACGATCATCGAAATGATAACCGACCATGAAGAACAGTCATCTCTGTCCTTAGCTACTGGATGCCGCTTGTTCTGTAGAGAAGAGGTCCACTAGGTTAAACACCCTCCACTTCACCTCACTTTGGGTGTTCACATGGACTGGGCAGTCCTAAGAGAACGCACAATTCATGCAGAATGAAACCGATGCTTAGAGGCAGGGCTCGGAGCATTCGCTGCCTTTAAGGTACTGGATATCATTAATGGATTGAATTTTTACTGGAAAAGCCACCTTGGTATAAGGCTCTTTCCTGACTTTGTGTGTGTGTGCATGTGTGTGCGTGTCTGTGTGTGTGCAGCAGAGCCGACGATGGAACCAGGGCCTCGTGCATGCTAAGCAAGAACTCTACCGCTGAGCCATGCCTACAACTCCTGCTACGAAGATCTGGATAGAGGTATTTGTTTCTAAGATTATGTTTAAGGTTGGTTTTCTGAAGCCAGTTTTGGTAGCATCTGAGTTGATATAAAATGCATTTATTTAGGATATTTTTCTCTCCGAAGTTGAACTAATGAAGTAACACATTTCTTGAGTTTCCTTGATAAACTCATTTACTAGAATCACTAAGTGGAAACTTGTGTGACTTCCAGTAATTTCTACTGTAAATCACTATTCCTTGGCAAAATGGAATAGAATCAAATTTACATGGAAATATGAAAATTTATGGGTTTAATTTGAAGTGGTTGGCACATAGTAGGTGCTAAGATTTGTTGAATGAATTAATAATTGAGAATGAGATTCTCAAAAGGTAACAGTCCTTGCCAGATAGCTAAGAAAGTAAGAGAAAAGCTTCTAGACCCAGCTATTTAAGTAATTCCAAACACCTGCTGTTGCCAATTTCCCTGTCAGAGGCTGAGTGACATGTTTAAGGTCACCTGGCAAGTTACTAATAAGGTTGGGATCAAAGTCTGGGCTTCCTGAATCCTAATATCATCTTCACCAGGCCACAGGAAGACCGAAGAGGCCGTTAAGTCTCTATAATGTCAAACCCGTGCATTTATGGAGAAAAGGTGAAAGCCGAAGCCCTCGCACTGACCCGCGTGAGCTCATGACGTGCCGGCTGGAGCGCCGCCGTGGGTCAGACAGTTCTCGGAGTTTACTGAGCGAGGAGACCACCTGTGCCCCGCTTCTCTGCTTTGCCACCAAGCGGCGGACCATGCCGCACACAGCTGGTTAGGGAGCGGGCTGGCCGGGCAGTAGGTAGCCCTGGTGCAAGGCTGTAGGGCTGCTGGAGGACTGGGGACACTGACCTCTCTCTCCCGCATCAAGGAGCACGCTGACATGGCCTCGGATGGCGCTAAACCACCTTCTCCAGCCAGGCTGTGAGGAAGGGGATGTGCGGGGACAAACAACCTCGGAGGCAGAGCTGGCGGGTACTGGGGATTGAATCCAAGACCTCTACACTGAGTTACATCCCCAGCCCTTTTTCATTTTTTACTTTAAGACAGGCTTTAGGTAAGTCACTGAGTTGCCCAGGCTGGGCTGGAACTTTGGATCCTCCTGTTTCAGCTTCCCAGAGCACTGGGATTATAGGCGTGCATCACCACGCCTGGCTCTACAGAATCACTCTTTAAAGGGAACCTCGCTGTTAGCTCTCCAGGGGTGGCTTGGATGGACACCACCTCACAGGAAAGGGGCTCTGACCATCGAGTAAGCTGGTGCTTGGGTTTGGTCTCATCCTAAGGGCAGAGGATGCACACGTTTTGTCTTGAGGTCCTTTCTGGCTTAAGATTCTAGGCCATCGAGATATCTGATCATTCTTATAAGATATGCCGAAAGAAAGAAAAAACAAAGCCCATTCGTTTGGCAAAGTTTTGGTTATGATGTTTGCTGAGAGTCCGGTTCACCTCTGCACAGTTCTCACAATAGGCGAAATGAACTGCTTAGCCCTAGAGAAAGTAGCTAAGATTTGAAATCAGATAGACTCTAGTGCTGCTGTTCATGGGTCCTGCAATATCGCAATGTCCCACTCCTCCAAGGTTCACCATCCTCTTCTATGTAATGGGGGTGACAAACTTATTAGCTGTGAATTTAAATGGGATAGTGTTTAAAAATGCATTGTTAGCATACTTGGCACAGAAGTACTCAATACACATTAAATTAACTCATAATTACTGAATTAAATAATTAGTGAATTAGTAAATATTAGGAGATGTTAATAATATGTAAAGATTTACATGAAACTTTACAAGTGATAAGACAAATTATAAGGGATAGCTATTTGGCTTTCAAAACAGTAGAGAGGTGCAAAATTTAATCAATAACTGAATTAACATTTTTCACAAGTATTTTTCCAAGAAAAAAGAAGAGTTAATGAAAACACATTCAAGAATTCTTAACATAAACACGGTATTGTAACACACGTCATGGATGAAACCATATTGAAATTGCAAACTGAAGTTTCACAAAATCCCACTGCAGATCTCCATTGAGGAATAATAACTTTTAACCAACTATTTAACTTTTCATGGTTCCCACTGGCACTTGCTAAGAAATGTTATTTCTTTAAAAATACAAAGATGTGCTTATATAATGCCAACTCCTGTGTATACATACAGAGACCTACACACATACAATTTTACAAGGCATTGATATGTTCTATTTTTCATAAAAAAGTTTTAAATGTCATGGTAAATTACGTGTAGCAATAATTACGTTTAGACATCTTAAAAGTACAGATACAAAGGAACACTTGGAAAATAATCAGACACATCCAGCTGACTGACATATCTATCCTGAGAACAAAGCAAGAGACACCAATAGGAAGCGGCTCTCTTTATCTTTCAGACCAGCATTGTTCTCTGACCCGCTCCATGGGGCGTTTGTTTTAGCAATTGTTGGAAAATAGATGGTATGGTAGACTGGAAAGAACGCTAGGCGAGTGCTCAGAAAATCAGCCCTGTGACCTTGATTAAGGCAGCCAAGTTATTGTTCTATCGTCTCAGTTTCCACATCTGTACAATGGCTATAAAAATTCCAGTCATGCTTATTTCATGAAAATGATCTGATCACCCCCCCTCACGTTACACATGAGAGAGCAGAGTAGTGAAGTGACTCTGTTAAGGTCACATAGCTAATCAGTGACAGAATCAGGACTGGAAATAAGGCCTTTGAAGAGTTGGCCTTTCTGCCGTAACAAAGCTGCCATTGAACCAGTCGATAGGGAAGTGCTTTGAAAAAATGTAATATAAGCATTTTGTTCAGTAGAAGTATTATGGGGTATATCTACTAAATCACAATCGGGGTCATCTTGTGGCAATTCATTAAGAAATGGCTTTGAGACCATACCTGGATTTTTGGCCATACTCATCTTTCTTTTAAAATCAAATGCATTTGGTTTCAATTCTCAACAAAGGCATAAGAAGTAAACAATTAACTGAATTAATTCAGACACTGAAGTGGATTTTCAAGGACTTGACTTGCCCAAGCTAGTTTTCTGCAAAGCCTAAATTAATCAGATAATTGCTAATTCTCTCCTTTGTTTTGTGCTCCTTAGAGAGTCTGTTTGTTAAAATGAACCCAGTAGCAGAATAAACAGTCATTTTAAAAATGCAAAACACTGAATCTTTATTAAATGAACAAGTTCCAAAGCATGCTGTTTTTTTAGGCATTATATCTGGGCATTACTTTAAAAGCTATTTTTTCTTCTCTGAATGTGAACATTAATGCTGATTTTCTAATTGAAAGAGGACCTTTTAGACAAATTTTTAAAAATCAGGACATTAAGAACATGACTTGTTGCATGGTTAGTAGAAAAAAAATTATATGCTTTCCTGGCATGACTAAAAACAACACTTAAATCTTTTAAATTCTTACTGACACTTGAAAAATATAGTCAGTCTAGCATGGTTCTAAATAATCTTTACTTAACAACTATCAAAGCTTTAAAACTAAGTAAACAGTGCTAATTACCTTCCAATATCGGGAAGAAAGTTTAGAAATAATTTAATTAATTGGCTCTGGAAAAATTAATTACATATGAAATGAGACTCATTAGATGTTTCCTGTTTCATCAGAATTTCAGAGTCAAGAAGGACTGGTCTTATTACTTATCATTTCTCCATGGTTCAGGGAGCATACAGTAAGACTATTGTGATGATAATTAAATATTTTGCTCAAATAAATTTAGGACTAAGAGCCAGTGTGGGCACAGAGTGCACGCTTTCCACCGTATTACGTTCTTGCATTTCAATGTAAAGGGTTTTGTGTGTGTGTGTGTGTGTGTGTGCGCGCGCGCGCGCGTGCATGTGTATAGGTGGGAACTATCACTGAATTTACAAAGAAGTAACAGTTAACTCTCAAGTTCAGTGCAGCAACATAATTTGGTTTTAAGGGCATTAACTAAAGTGAAAATGTGACTAAATTACTTTCTGTAACATAATAACTGTTGATTACTCAGATAGTTTTCATAAACAGTTGGCAAATTGTAACTGACAACAGCTGTTCCTATAAATTGAAAGTAAATGTTAATGTAGGAATATTAACCTTGTGCACGTTTCTGTAAACAAGCCTTGTGCTATTTCCAAAAGTTATAGAAAATCACTAGAGTATTTTTAGCTGGATCTACTGCAACTTTACTCTCCATTTTTAAATTCTTCAATTTTACACATAAAAATCTGTAATCATACTCAAATGGCTTCAGAGACTCCCATGAGTCTGAAAACTGCATAAGGAAATGTATTTGATAGATTTACATCTTGGAGGTGAGAGAATAAATAAACTACAGAAATAGGAAAACCAGAGATGCGTTTTGCTTTTTTATGTGAGAAAACAAGGGAAGCCTTTTCAACAAGCACAGTTCCAGTGACTGTGTACTAAATAAAGTAACCTGTAAATACTTCAAGCAATTATAGGGCCCAGATCCGAGGGCTGGAACACTGGCTGCGCGCTAAAGTTAGCACAGTTCTGTTTTGTCCTGCTTGAACAACTTATTTCCAAGGAAAACTTGAGTGACAGATTGCATAAACTTTTTTGCACAAACTACTAAAACTTTGCACCAAGTATTAAATTTACTCTGACCCACACATGCGGCATAGTATAGTATTCAGCTAGAGAAATGACTGCTCTTAAATACTTAAAACCATTTTCTCCCTCAGGACACATGTGAAAAACGCAGCGAAACCTACAACAAAACATAAAACGTAGTACCTGCAACTGCCAGATCTTCCCGGTACTCACCCTTCGGCAGCTTAGTCTCTCCTTGGCAGCACTTCTATGCCAAATGCTTCTCCCTCCCAAAAATGTGTGTCAGCACAAGCCCAGACGAAACTTCAAATCCGGGAAAATGAAATTAACCACGCAGATCAAAGGCAGACGAGCAGGGAGATGAAATGTCTGTAATCTGATCAGTGATCAGTTGCTGAACATCAAAGGCAGGGCTGAGCTGATATACGCGCAGGGCATCCAAAAGTTCACTTTCAGCAGGTAGGTAGCTGCCCTCCCGCCGGCCAGGCCACGCAGCCTTTTGTTAAATGCGGATCGCGTTGTTTCCCTCTGCCTTTCTGCATCGGGGGCCTCCGCGGCTCCTCCATGCTGGGCCGAGGGGCTGGACCCGCAGCCCTCGCTCCCAAGCTGTGCTGTGGACTGTGTGCCGCAAGCTGTCCCTAGTGCCAGCGGGCTCGGCTTTATCCCTTTCATCTCGCTGAACTGCAGATCCCATGACATCACTCAGCGCCCTGGGACTGGAGGAGAGCTATAATTCAGAGTGCGCCTGATTTCTAATCACGTTATTCCATTGTGCTTCACTCAGAGTTTCTGTTATCGCTCCCCAGCTGGTGGGGACGGCGCTGCTGTGGACGGTCCCCGGACGATAAGATCCTCGAAGGACAGGGGTCGGGCCAAGCGACAGACTTTAATTGCCTTTTGGTTGATACAAATCAGAATTTCCTCCAAAGCGCCGATAACAGATATTCACACTAGCTGACCGGCAACGCTGAATTATGAGAACATTCCCTCCAAAGGGGCCAGTTTACATTTCCAGAGGGACAGCATAGCATTTCAAATTCTAGGTTTTGTTTTCAGTGGGACAGATCTTTAAAGATTTTAAGTAAATTGTTTTTCTTGAAATGTAAATTATTACCATTTGACTAGCCATCAAACAGTGTTGTTTTCATTAAATTAGTTAAGGAGGAGAAAAGCAGCAATTCATCAGGAGACAGGTCTGTCACCTTCTCACTTAACACCCGGAGGCAGGGGCTTAATCTTAGTCTCGATCTAAACTGGGGATTCTGAAAATACAATCTTAAAATGTTGAGTTGAGGCGTAATCCGTGAATACTTCTTGAGCATTTTAGAATTCACAAAAGAAAACAACTATGTAGAGGAAAGCACATGCCTTGTGATTACTCCAGAGCTGTGTTCCTCATTGTTCAGGCTTCTCACAAAGTCATAGTTGGGACTTTGAACTGAAAAATTACTTTAGTCTAATTCTCCATATTTTAAAATTGAATCTATTGCACTTTATTTAGAATTTTCTTACTCTTTCCCCTAACAATGTCAGATTCAGTATAGTAAAATTATCGTATTTTCAGCATTATGTATTTAAAAGAGAAGAGTAAGTTTCATCTTCATTGAAATCCAGAATACAGAGCATTTCTGAATGCCAGATGGTTCTTCCACAGGATAAAAAGAAAGCATTCTGTTTTACAGAGGAAACTTATCAGCTCTTAAAAGGTCAGTGAAAAATCTCTTTGCAAAACTTTGAGGACATCAGACTCTGGTCTTTCTCTTTTCTATTTTCATTTAATTTTTCCTGATGTAATATTTGAAAATGTAGTTTATGATGTGTTTATTTCCAGGCTTCTATGATTCTTGAACAAATTCGTATAGCAAAATATTTGGTTTGAACAGTGCATGAGTTCAGTGTAACATTTGAAAAGTCCTGTTTATTTTTTAATGTTTTCTTTGGGAAGGGGGTATAATGCCAGAGATGGAGTACACTGGGAAAGTGCTCTACCACTGAGCTACACCTCAACCCCAGTGTTTCTCTCATAATTTGTCTATGTGGTACATCATTGCTCAAAGATACACAGAGCTGAGATGGTACTTGAACTCACGGGTGTGATGTTTTATGGCTTCCTTGAAGCAGACCAGGAAAATTCCCATGACACCCGGACTTGACACACTTCCCAAGCTCCCTGAACTTATGAATACAAAGAAAATATTTATAAGAATAAACTATTTCCAAGAGGGCATGTGTTCATTTCTTTCTGAGGTAGTCCAACCCTTCCACTTGCATGGAATCCATATTCCATCAGCCTGCACTCAGAAATAAAGTTTCATCGGAGGCTGATACACCAAATGGTAACTCTGCGAGGTTCTCTGGGTAAGCAAATGGACTCTATGTCTTTCCAGAATTTAATACAGGGTGCTGCTAAAGGCTGGCCTCCGACAGAGAGCAGAGCAACCCCGACCCGTGACTCATCAGCACTGTGCTCAACTCCCAAGCTCCTTTGCTGTGATGTGTGGCCTGGACCATCCTTGTTTCTGCACAGCGCCACGAAGGGGAACCACTGCAATGCTTTCTCCTCCACGTAGCCCAGATGACATGTAATGCTCTGGAGGTGAGAAATACGTCGCTATGGTGCACATATAACCGTGAACCACTTAACAGGATGTTTTCTAAGCAGTGTGTCACCCAGCTGTTGCAGAGCATCCCTACACAAACCTGGATGCAGTAGGCTACCACACAGGTAGGGGTCTGAGATACAGGTGAGCCATGGTGAGTAGAACAACTCAGGATTAGACCAAGCACGCAAGGAAATGGTGCAATCAGGAGACGAGGTAAGCACGAGAGTGAACTAAAACTTTTTTCCTCATTTGTCTTCTCTGAACTATCTATTCAGAGGATACATCCTGGATTATATCATATAAGCACAACTTTGCCGCATACGTTGAAAGGAATTGGACCGAGGTACTTCTCAGATCACACACACACACTGTTCATTCTTTAGAACAGTTTTAGATAGAAAAATGGAGTGGTTAGGACAGAGATTTTCTACATACCCCCTGTGCCTCACACATTGTCTCCTCTGTTATTAGCAACTTGTATTACTATAGTATATTTGTAACAATTAATAAATTGACATTGATGGCATTATCAACTAAAATCCATAGTCTACACTAAAATTCCCTCTCCATGTGTACAGTTCTATGGAACTGGAAAATGTGTAAGTCTTCCACCATAGCATCATCCAGAAGAGTTTCTTTGTTCAAAACATCCCCTGTGCTTCACGAATTTGTTCTGTATCCCTCCTAGAGCCCTTGAAATCACTGATCTTTCTACCATCTCCATAGCTTTGTCCTCTTCAGGATGTTCAGAGTTTGAAGTACAAAATGTGCGGAGTTTTCCTGGGGATTCTTTCCTTAGCAGTATGCTTTTAAGGTTCCTCCATGACTTTTTGTGGCTCAATAGCTAATTTCTTCTTATTATTGCATAATATTCCATTGTCTGATTTCTTTACCCATCCACCAATAGCAAGACATTTTGGTTGCTTCCAGTTTTTTGAGTATGAAGGCTTCGGGTGGGGGTGGCACTGGAGATTAAACTCAGGGCCCTGCACTTGCTAGCCAAGCACTCTACCACTGAGCTAAATCCCCACCCCTGAGTGCAAAGGTTTATGTGTGGACATGTTTTTAACTCCTGGGAGCAGGGGTGCTGGGTCATATGACAAAACTATGTTAACTTCATAAGAAACTGCCATACTGTCTTCTAAAGTGACTGCGCATGGTGGTGTGCACCTGTAATTCCAGCACTCAGAGGCTGAGGGGGGAGGAGACCAGCCTGGATCATACAGGGAGAACCTGTCTCAAAAAAAAAAAAAAAACTCGTCCAACCAACAATAAAACAAATATATCATTTTACATTCATACCTGCAACGAATGAGGCTTCCTTTTGCTCTGCATCCTTGTCACCTTTTAGTGTTGTCAGTTTTTATAATTTAGCCACTCTAGTAGGTAATGGCAACACCTTGTTTTAATTTGCAGTTTCTCAGTGTCATGTTTTGAGCCTCTTTTCACCTGTAGTAGCATCTTCTTTAGTGCAGTGTCTCTTCAGATCCTTTGCACATTTGAAAACTGGGCAGTATGTCTTCTTACTGTTGACTTTTAAGAGTTCTGTGTATATTTTGGGTGCGGGTGCTATATACCAGGTGCATGTTTTATAAATACAGTAGTATCTGCCATCCAAAGTTTTGCTTTTTGCAGTTTCAGGTAACCATGTCGGTTGCAGCCTGAAAATATGAAATGAAAATCCCAGAAATAAACAGTTTGTGAGTTTTAAGTCTCATGCTCCTCTGAGGAGTCTGATGAACTCTCAAGTCGTTCTGCTCTGTTCTCGGGGCACATTCCGTCCTTACCTGCTGCCCATCCACTAGTCACTTGGCAGCTGTCTCGGTCGTCACATAGGCAGTCACAGTGGCACAGGGCTTGTGTTCAAGCAACCCTTCCTCATCTTAAACATGGCTCCGAGTGCAAGAGAAGTGATGTTGGCAATTAGGGCTTGACAAAGAGAGGCTGTAATGTGCTCCCTGGAAGTGAAAAGGTGAAAGCTCTTGACATGTTAAAAAGTTAGCATTTTTCTCTTTCTTTCCTGATCTTTCTTTTCCCCTCCTCCTTCCTTCCTTTCCCTCCCTTTCTTGCTCCTCCTCCTCTTCCTCCTCCTTCCTCCTCTCCTCTCTCTTCCCCTCCTTTCCTCTCTTCTCCTTCTGTCCTAGAAATTCAACCCAGGACCTTTACACTGAGCTACACACCCAGCCCTTCTTAAAATTATTTTTTATTTTGAGACAGGGTCTCACTAAATTGCTAAGACAACCAGTCTTGGCTGGAACTCTGCATCCTCCTGTCTCAGCCTCCCAGAATGCTGGGATTACAGGCATTTGCCACTACACCCAGTTTCTTAAACATTCCTTGAAAGGCAGGTCTATCAGCAACAAATTCCTTCAGTTTTCATCACCTGAGAAAGTCCTTGTTTCTTTTGTACTTTTGAAGAATAATTTTTTGGGGGATAGAATTTCAGGTTAGTGGTCTGTTCTTTTTTCTTTTAACACTTTAAAATTTTCATTCTACTCTCTTCTTGCTTGCATTTTTTCTTACGAAAAGTCCAAAGCAGTTCTTATCCTTGCTTCTCAGTAGGAAATTCGTCTTTCCCTTCAGTTTTCTTTTATCTTTTGCAGTTTCAATGTGCTATGCCTAGGTGTAGATGTTTTTGGTGTGTTTTTCTGGTTGGTATTCTCTGAGCATCCAAGGAGGGAGGTTAGGGCTGGGGCAAAGGTGACAACCCACTGCTCAGAATGTGTCAAAGGTGATTACCTCCCCTGCTCACTGCCCCGGCTAACAGGTTGAGGGAGATCGGTCTTAAAAAGAGAGGACATGGGAAGAACGCAGGACCCCAAATGATGTCAGGCTTGCGTCCCTGAGCACTGTGGGCCAATCAGAAAAGTGCTATATTCCATTCTCAGGTTGACTCTGGCACTCTTCCCATGAGCAATCAGAAGATGCTATTCTCAGTGCTTCATTGATATGTGGACATAGCCGATCAAAGATGCTGTTTCCAGTCCTTCATTTACACCTGGTGAGAGGCCAAGTGAATTTGACAAGGAGAGTTGTTTACATCCAGTGTGAGGCCAAGTGAGTTTCTGATAGGACAATGTCTCAGTCCCTCGTATGAGCAGGAGGTCATCCAGGTATGATACTGAAGACCCCCTTTGCTTTATCCTCGGCTGCTGTGGGCCTTTATACTGGCACACTTTTGCACTGAAGAGCACACTTCATTTCTGCCTTCAATAAATCTACACCCTCGCTGCCTTTTCTGTGTGTCTTGCCCAGCTGTTTGTTCAGGACACGGAGAACTGGAGAGAAGCCCTCGGGACCCATCATCGGTAATACTTCCTGAATCTGTGGCTTGGAGGCTGCTGTTAATTTTGGAAAATCCTCAGCCATTATTCTTGTAAATATTTTTTTCTGCTTTTTTCCCTTTCTCTCATCTCCTTTTTGAATTCTCATTAGTATTTGTGCTACAATTTTGACAGTTACCTCACAGGTTTCATAAGGACTCTTTTTTTCTCTGTGCATTTCAGTTTGGGAGTCTCTATTCACAGCTCCTCAAGCCTTGATTCTTCAGTGTGTCTTGTCTTCTGATGGTCCACCAAAGGCTTCTTTGTTTCTGTTATCTTTTTTTTTGTTTGTTTTATAGCCTCGAGTTTAGATTTTCTTCATGTTTCCATTTCTCTGCTTACATTACCCTCCTGTTCTTGCATGTTGTTTACTTTTTCCATGAGGGCCCTGAGCATATTAATCATGGCTTTTTAAAATTCCCTATCTGATAACTATAATGCTGTGTCATATTAAAGTCTGGTTCAGATGCTTGCTGTGTCTCTTCAGACTAGACTCTTTTCTTTTAGTATATCTTGTAATATTTTGGTTGAGAGCCAGACACAGTGTGTGAGGTGGTAGGAATAGACTCGGTGTGAGGCTTCATGTCAGTCTGGCTAAGATCTGAACTGGGTACTGTTCTCTGTAACTGCAGTCACTAGAGGTTGCAGTTTCCTCTATTTTCCTGTTTGATTTTTCCTCCCCTGTGGTGCTGGGTTTCCCTACAAACTCGTCCTTAGAGTGAGTCTGTTTTGTACCTTTCTCATTATAATCCACTGTCATTTTACTATGTCCTTTTGATGTGGTGACCAGTTTATGATGATTGCATGATTAGAATTCGATTTCCTATTGTGTTCCAATCCCTGGATTGTGGGCTTCATAAGCATTTCTTAGCCTTTGTTTTTGTACGAGGTGGGAATGCCAGGGCTGGAGTTGACTTGTAGCACTTCCTGTGGTCAAGAAAGGTTCCAGTAATATCACTTCCTGAAGAAAGTAGGCTTTTGTTACGGGAAATATTCAGTGCCTCTTTCAAATGGTTACTTTCCCTCTCTAACTGTCCAAAACATATGGGTTTTTTTCTCTAAGCATCACTGTAAGAACCTGGTGGAGTTTCTGCAGCTAAAAATCCAAGAAAGTGCAGTCGTCTCCCTGAGACTAGCCCCCAGGAGTCTTAAATCTCACAGGAGCCTATGCTCAGTCTGCAGTTTGGAATTTAGTGCTCCGAACAGGTACCAGCATCGGTGGCTTCTGGCTTCTGGTTGGCTGATCTGCGCCATGATCCTCTGTATTTGCCCGGCTCTCCAGCCTCAGGAGAGGTAGTTTACCTGTGAACCTAACTCTGTGATGGGCCTGGAAAAGTCATTGATTTTTAGTTTATTCTGCTTTGTTTCCCCCTGTTGTGAAGATGGAATGATAACTTCCAAGTGATTTACATACAGAAGCTGAAACCACTCAAGGCCTTCAAACTCAGTAATATTTTATAATCACCACTGAATGTGTAGACATTCAATAATTTGTCTTTTGTTTCTTTTGTCTGAACCATGAGTGGTTCAGGAAAAGAATTTTTTTCTGAATAGTCATCACTCATTTGATTTTATTCGTATTAAAGTCGTGTGATCAGATATTGTGAATTGTATTATTTCAATTTTTGTTCATTTACTGTGATTTTCTTTGTGACCTTAATAAAATATCATTGTACCATGGGTCTCATGAAAAGATTGTGCCTTCTTGGATATCAGAGCAATAAGTTCATTTTGCTGATTCCTGGTGCTGGTATTTAAGTTTTGTTGTTTTGAGACAGGTTCTTATTATGTTGCCTATATTGGCTTTAAACTCCTGGGCTCAGGTAGGTCTCCTGCCTCAGTGTCCCAAGTAGCTGAGGCTACAGGTACATTGCATCATGCCTGTTATAGTACTTTAATTTTTAAAATATTATATTTATTTGACATTGGTTGCTACAGCACTACTAGTTTCAATTCTTTTTTTTTTTTTTTTTTTTTTTTTTTTTTTTTTTTTTTTTTTTTTTTTTTTTTTTTTTTTTTTTTTTTTTTTTTTTTGTGGTGCCAGGGATCGAACTCAGGGCCTTGTGCTTGCAAGGCAAGCACTCTAATCACTGAGCTAAATCCCCAGCCCCCTAGTTTCAATTCTTAAATGTTTCTCACAAAAAAGTAGAAATTAGAAATAATTAACTCTATTTACAAGACAATAGAGCAACTAGTGATTTAAATAATCTGTGAGATTCAGAAGGTTCTAAGGTAGCAGCCTGTTGATAGTGAATCAAGGAAAACTTTCTGTAACATAGCAATTCTGAGCCCGACCAAATAACATGGAGTTAATGCAGCAGATACATATTGTCTACTGTCTGTTGTTTCTGTTGCTATAACAAAGTACCCAAGGTTGGGTACTTATAAAGAAAAGAGGTTTCTTTGGCTCATCGTTCTGTTCAAGAGCATGGTGCTGGCTTTGGATCAGCTCTCAGGAGGGCATCATGACAGGTGGCATCACAGAATTGGGAACACATGCAGAAGAGATCACCTGGCAAGACAAAGCCCAGAGATTAAAGCATCAAGCTGGTGCTCTCATGGGGGGTAGTGGGGGTCCACCAGGAACTATGCTAACCCCATCTGAGGCACGCCACCATGACCTGACCAACTTCCACTAAGCCAGGCCTCTTAAAGCTTCTACTTTCGACACTACCACCCTCAGAACCAAGTTTTCAGCACACATGCATGCACACACACACACACACACACACATGCATGTGTACACACACAGTGATCAAAAGTGCCTTATTCACACTCACGTTGGCTCAAACCATCTTACTGCAGCCCTGCTACCTTTTGCTCTCCAGCTTTGCCTGGGAGATTCCAAAAGCATTCTTATCTGCCGTATTGTTCTCTAATACTTTCCTGAGCCCAGGCTGATTTTCGGATAAGCCACCAAACTTATATTTAAAACTGATGAACTATAGCAAGCACAAGGCCCCAAGTTCAATTTCCAGCACCCTAAATAAATAAATAAATAAATAAATAAATATAATTGATGAACTGCTTTCCATTTCTTTTTCATCTTGCTCAGCATTTATCCTGATTAATACACTAGACTCATTATGAATCTTGGTTCTAACTAGAATTTGATGACACTAACGAAACTCCTAATGGAAGAACAAGAAAATGCACTAACACACATTTTTCAGAATAATACTGCCCCCCCAAAAAGATTTTGGTTTCACTAGGAAGTGAAATATTAGATAAAGATGGACCTGCTCTTCAAAAATCTACTTTAAGAAATACCGAGCTAGAGTCAAAATACTTAACAATGAAATCATATATGCAGTTGAGAGAACACATAGCACATAGCTGGGAGCACAAAACACACAGAATAATTACAACTCATGATTAAAATCAGGAAAATGCAAAACATACCTTAGGGGAAAAAGGTATAAAAACGTAGTCCTACCAAGTAAAACTGGATTGCAAAGTAAGGTGTCAGAGACTCCTTTACTTTCAGACAATGAGAAATCAGCTAAGAGAATGTTTAGAATTACAGCTCATAGTATATTTTTCAAACAAAATTTCCAAGGCCAGATTATATGTTTCTCTTCTAATATATACCACAGAAAATAAAAGACAGTTTCATTGTGTGAAAAGTTCTAACTGGCACACCATACTTAGTTTATCATTAAAAATACCATTGAAGAAACAAATTTTTGTTTTGTGATAATTTTAAATTTGCAAAAGAATTGAAAATATTACAGAATTCTTCTATCCTACAACCAGCTTCTTCATGTGTGACTATTTTAAGAAAACCATAAAACTATTGTCAAAATTAAAATGCTAATCTTGCTTTGATATTATTAAACTACAAATTTATTTATGAAATTCACTCTATGGTGTTCAGCTATGGGTTTGACACATGCATTGACTCATGTATACACCACCACCATTCTATACAGAACAGCCTCCATATACCCCAAATCTCCTCATACTATCCCTTTATATTCAACCCCTTCACTGACTTTTTAATTTCTGGCAACCGCCAATCTGTTTTCATTCTTGGTCTCCCTGGGTGAGACTGCTAAATCTTATACATAAAAGATATGTTTAGCTTTATGAGAATCTTCCAAACTGTTTTCTAAAGTGACTATACCATTTTGCACACCTCCCAGCAATGTAAGATAATATTTCTTCCCTAGATATAAAATTTTCTTTGTACACATTTACCTATCATGGCACAATTGCTATTTTTCAATAGTAAAAATTAGCCATCTTATGGAACACTCATTTTGTCAAGGATACAGTCTACCTCAAAATTCAGTTTCCATTTATTTTCCAGCTTTATGGACAATCATAAAAGCAACTAAGAGCTATAGACAGAGGTGGAAATAGATATAAGGAATTTTGATAAAGGAAACTGTTCTGGTCAGCTTTTGCCCCCTGATGTCCCATTTCGAACCACACTTGGGTAGATGGCCTTGCACCAGGCTGCCTTGGCCAGAACTACAGGACTTTCATGAGAAAATCTGTGGGTGAACAAATCAATTTAAACTTTGCCTTCCTGATTTCTGAACTGTGGACAGTGAGATTGTGCTCATTCTATTACTCTGACAAATAACTGAGATAAATCAACTTGAAAGAAGGTAAGGTTTATTGTGGCTCACTGTTTTGGTGGTTTTAGTCCAGGGTCATCTGGCCCTGTGGCACTGAATTTACAGAGGCGCACTACTTCAAGGCAGGAGTGCACAGTGCAGGAGGCTGGTTGCTTCATGGCAGCTGTGAAACAAAGAGAGAGGAAGGAGGGACTGGGGTCCTAACTCCCCATTCAAAGGCTCACCCCTAATGACCTAACCTCCTCCCGTGATGGCTCCTGCTTCTGTAACTTCCACCACTTCCTCATGGTGCCATAGCTGGGAACAAAGCCTTTAACACTTGGGCCTTTGGGGGCATTTAAAATCCAAGCCACAACAGAGTATTTACCTCTAGGGCTCTTTTACCCTTAGGATAGAACACTTTCCGCTACTTAAAGCATTGCTAATGGGCTGATTGTGTGGCCTGGTGGGAGAGTATTTACTGGACACCTGGAATCTCTGACACTGGGGGAAGAACCATAACAACACCCCCCTTCATTTCTGATTGTAGTAGATGAGAAAAAACTTGCTTCTCTTTGGAGGAAAAAGTCACTCTGTATTGTTTTTTCTAAGCGTTTCTCACATTGAAGCCCAAGGATAGTTTGCATACCAGCAAACAGGGCATTTACAGCATTTGAGAGTGAAACTTTACTTTCAAATTAAAGGCTTGATTTTTCTTAAAAAAAATGAAACTGATTTAAAAAAATGAAATTTAGGTATTGAAAAATTGCTGTTGTGATATTATAGTACTATACAGTTGAAGAATCCAACCTGTGTTAGGACATTTTTCCGGTCGGTACTTTATGTTAGAATTCAAGGTTGAGCACGCACCATTCTTTAAGGAACGCGGGGAATCAGACAAGAGTCTTTCAAAATAATAAGTGACGTGCGGTGTGCGTATGCAGGTGTGTGAACTTCGGCGACCATCGTGGTTAACTGATCGATTGTCCATGTGAGTGGGGACGCCCCGCTGATTGCATCCGTGCGGTTCTGGGCGCGGAAGGCCCGTTTAGGAGGCTTGCTGCGGCGCGGCACGAAAGGAGAACAAACGGGCGGGCGGATCCCAGCTGATCCTCCCCGAGGGGCTCCGGCTCTTCCCCTCACGCGAGCTGCGGTGCTCGCCCTCG